>JAPMOQ010003875.1:1561202-1602649 GCA_026543055.1 Argiope trifasciata
TATATATATATATATATATATATATATATATATATATATATATATATGCAAAGTAAAAATAAATACAATAGAATTTAGTTTCAATTCCTATTTTTAGCTCCGTTTCCATACTTAGTTTCATTTTCTCTCATATTGCTAATTTATTTGATTCATCTGCATTATTTTAGTAGTAGCTGCATTTGCCCTCATTAAGTACAATAATAGTTTTTTAATTTTTTAATTTTGATCTTGTTCGAATCTGGAATAGTTTTTGGTTGTTCTGTTTCCATAATTAGTTTCGTTTCCTCTTATATATATATATATATATATATAGTGTATAATTACCGATATATACCATCTTTATATAACTAGTAAAAATTAAAATATCTCTGCATTAATGTGTTATTACTGTATTTGTAAGTAGCTGTAAATTATACATAACTTGCTATTATCTGCGACTCCGTTCGTATGGAAATTTTGATGTATGTGTAGGAAAAACTATCAAATAATGACAAATAAAAAATTAAACTTAACCTAAACACTATACACATAAAAAGATAACCATATATGAAAAATATATAACATAAATATAATTTAATAACAAAAACACGCAATTAACGTAGAAACAATTTATTTACATTGTAAACCCAAAATAAAGCAAAACAGCAAATCAAGTCCAGTCAAATCCATTTTATTTATTGATCGAGATGGAGATAGCTACAACAGTATTATAATCATAATTTTAAAACTTTTAATTTAAATGAAAACACAGTTGTCAACAATCGCATGCGAACTTTCAACGCCAGTTGGCGTAACACACATATCTAACTTTCCTACGCCAGTTGGGTAATGAATGCAGATTAGAAATTTTTTATTTCTCTTATTCTGTTTTCTTTGAATTTAAAAGTACTTCCGAATGAATCCGAAAGATCGATTCATTAACAACATTTGATTTTAAATTCATAAAACACTAAGAAAATAAACAGAATCGTTTGAAATAATTGGTCGAAATCATGCTAACCTTAACCTCATTTCGGTTGGGAAAAGAAACCCGATGTCTTACTCATCTTTGGCAGGATTTGACCACAGCTTTTTGACGCGAAAGTTAGTTTTTAATTGATAAAAAATTAAACACAGAATGAACCGGAATAAAAAGTAGCCATTGCTCTATTCCTGACTATAATCTATCTCTGTGCTAATTTTCATCCAATTCCATTCAGCCCTTCTGGCGTGATTGAGTAAAAACATCCATCCATCCAAACTTTCAAATTTATAATATTAGTATAGATGGGTTATGTTAGAAATACGCAGAGCAGTGACAACAGGTCAAAGGGTACGTTGATAAAATAGGGTTCAGAGACGCTGAATTAAATAGTTTTTCACTGAGTCAAAAATTGCAGATTTCGCCAAATAAAGACGCCATTGGGTTGCGTCATAAGGCGACAACAGTTGTACTACATCACAACATGATGTCATTCAGCAGTGAATGTCTCATTGTCATTTACTACTGTTAACTTAATTTCGACTATTATGAATGGAGTCGATTCAGTTGACGTCACAGCCATGTGACAGAAATAAATGCCTATCATCCAACATCAAACAGCACGCTTTCTCTTGTTCCTAGGGGATGGGCTATTGTTTATAGTTTCAACAGAATTGAATTATTGATTCTATTCTTAGGAAAACCGCTTAAATTCTCAGACATTAAATAATATGCATACAACGAGCAGTTTTGAACGATACATTTCATGTACTTTAATGTCCAGTTGCCTTTTTAGTATATATTAGAAACAATCATCTAAATAAGAAATTCTATTTACAGTTCTTCTATTAATTTTATAAGTAGTGCAAGAATTTATAGACAGATATTGGATGTCAATTTTATTCGAAAGCTCTCCAAGAAGACAATGATGAAAGTACTTCTAAAAGTTCGCGCATTTGAATGTCGCTTACTTTTTCTACACTATTATCTTTTCATGTATTTGATGAAATGAAGCTTTAATATATTTATATTGGATACAAGTTAAAATATAATGAAATCGGTTGTACAAATCAGTTCAGGTTTCCAAACCTTTTATGCTACATTTTAAGATTTTTTTTAAAAAGCCGAAACCGCTTTCAAAATCGAATTCCTCAAATACTTTTACATTCGTATAATGGTTAATCTGCTTTTTAAAATATTCGATTTGGTTGCCTTTTTTTCTAAATTACTAATGATTTCCACGATAGAAGGACTTTTCTTGAAATTTCCAAAGTTATGGAGTATTATTTATCTTACACCATTTTCATGAATATTTTTGATGAGAAAGAATTCTTTTCAACAAACTAAAGGCAAAATAATCAAAGTTGGAACGCAAGGGTACTTAACATGTTAGGAGATAGGTTGAAAAGATACACATGCAAGACTTGAATCAGTTTTTTTTTTTCTCAAGTAATGTAGCAATATTTTTTGAAGTATGGCTCGAATCTTTTTCTTGATGAATTTTCAATACATGATATTTAATGGGATAAAGAAATTGAAATTTCTTTTTAAACATCGAATATAAAACTTTCTTTTGATAGAACACTGAGTTGATTTTAGCGCTAATTTTATTTTACGGTTTCTATCTTTTAATTCCCATTATAAGATGACCTTGAGATATTAAAAACTCTTACTAAAGCTTTCTTTACTTTGACGAAATCAGATTTATGCATTTTTCCGTTTTCATTTTCGATTATAAATAAACCTATTTTATTGCTATCATTTATCTTCCTTTAAATAGTTTTCATTCAGGGTTCTACAAACTGTTCTGAATTGATTCAAATGCTTCTTTAAAAGTTGGTAAACATTGTTATTTAGTTTAGTTATTTTTAGTTGTAAATCGCTTATTGTTATATTTCTTGTTGCCACAGATGCATTTTTGCAAACGATTTCTGCGTCCGTGGATTTTCTATTATTGATGCAATTTCACTTAGAAATATTTGAAATAATTCGTTCATTCTTCTGATATTCGTTTGGAAACTTCTTTCTAGAGGGAAGTATTTTTACTTTTCGATTAATAATGTTGTTTATTTTGCATTCAAAAATTCTTATACCATACATTTCACAGAATTTTTAATTTGTGGAATAATCTCTTTCTCTCTGATAAGTGCAAAAAGCATATCATTCAATCTACATAAAAAGCAGCAATGTTTACATACAGGCATTTTGAAATAAGAATTAATTTAAAAGGAGCAGAAGATAATTCACATTTAAAATAATTAACTGTTGCCAAACATTTTTATCCCAAAATAATTGTTTTAAAAAAATCTTCATTGAAATCCTTCTAAAAATGTGTAAATAGCTTCTAAAAATAATCAACATCTATATTTATACCAGAATTACCCGAAGAATTAAAATAAAACTTTGAGCTCTCTTTTATACGGTGATATATCGTGCTTCTGATTATTACTGTTCATCATAAATAAATATTTAAAACCATTCACTATTTTTAATTAGCCGGATATTAAAACAATATAAAAATTTAGTAAGACATTTCAAATGCTTCTGGTACAACCTTGCCCAAAGTTTAAATGACTAGGCAATGTTATAGTAACAAAAAGAATACTCTTCTAAATTATTCTAATACATCTTTGATAAAAGAAAGTAATATTTCTTACAATTTTTATTGACTTTAAAAGCACTGTATATATAACAACAAGGAACGTGGATTGTTGATTGTCCTTGATGAACAAAAAGTAGGACATGCACTACTGGACATCAACGATAAAGTAATGTATGGCTTCATGCTAATAACTATCTGGTTATAAATTAATAATAAATAATTTATTAATTATTATCTATTACAATATAAATTAATAATAAATAATAGATGTTTGATAAGAATGTACTAGATACAAACAAAACAGCATGGGTTAATAAAAATTAATTTAATATTTTTGGAAAGTTAAATACAACTGAATATAACACCCATGATTTTATTATTCCGAATCTTGATTGTATGTTAAAAAATTGAACATGGTTTCAAGAAACATGTCCAGAAAACTAGCTTTTCGAACAATATTACTTACAGAGTTTAAACAAATTCTTTCTATTTCATTAATTTAACTGTACTGTGTAATATAGTAGAGACATAAAAAGGGCACTTTTTTTTAATATGATCCTCAAAATTTTTTTTAAAGCTTCACCTCTAACCATGAACAGAGGAAATTAGGCTATTTAGTTATTTGTGAAGAATATTGATTTTTGGGAGTGGCTAGTTCAAAATCATAAGGGCGTTTCCATTCACTTTATCATTACTGTACTGTTGTTATAGATGCATTGTCACTAATTGATACATTTTATTACTTAAAAATTAATCGATGAATTAGTCTAAGAAAATTTAATCTCCTTTATACTTCATTATTTATACGAATTTATTATTTCTCATGATAAAGATATAAGCCAGAAGAAATTTTAATTCTTTAATTTTTTCATACGCTTTCACGATATAACACTTTTTGAAAAAGCTCTTTAATTACGATAAGTTGAAATGAGAGCAGATTTTGGAGCACTGCATGCATTTTTGAATGGTAGCAGCTGCAGCTGATTTAGTCCAAAATTGGAGACGGATCAAATTTTTTATCTCAATACCTAAAAGAAATTTAGATTTTAAACTTTCAAAAAATTAATGTCAATATATGCAAAAACTGAGAAGCAGACAAAGTATAGAGAAATGAATAGGGTATTTCACTCAAAATTTGATCAACAATTACAATTCAAATTATCAAACTATCAACCAAAATTCCTTTATCTAGCTAGATTAGTTTCTTAGAAACTGGGCTCTCATATATATAGACGGACACAGAGACAGACATCCCACTGACAAATTTCTACCAAAATTATATAAATAGCTACAATTTTAGAGCATGAACTTTAACATTCTGCTACATTGAATTTTAGATTTGGCCTTTAGACAAAAAATGAGACATTCACTATATAATTACAAAAACTGCTTTCTTAAACTCAAGGAGATCTAAAACAGTAGATTTCCCCAAATTTTTAAGATCGAATATTTTGATGATTACATGACCTCTTTTTGTTGCAGTTTTCATAAACGAAGAAATAAATAATGAAAAAAATCATTTATTTTTGCATAGTGGTTATTGACTGTTTCTTAAGTATAATTATCTGGATGGAAAATTTGAAGAAAATTAATTAGCAATGCAAAAAATTAAATAATGTAAGACTCTTCGAACTTCATGGTGAAAAAGATAATCATATATATAGAATTCTTCCTTAAACTTCTATTTTGTTAAATAGTGAAGCAATGTTACAATTTCGAACTTTATATTTGTGGTCACCAAATGGAAACCACGCTTATAAGTGTGTATTATACACTCATTCATTCGCATAATACCAAACTATAAATGTTAATAAATTCCTTCATTCACATAATATGCAGACAGCGTTAATATACTTTCTATTCACATAACTTCATACAAAGAGTGTTAATACACTACCTCATTCACATAATTCCATACAGCGAAAATACACTCACTCATCCACATAATTCCATACAGCGAAAATACACTCCCTCATTCACATAATTCCATATAGCGAAAATACACTCACTCATCCACATAATTCCATACAGCGAAAATACACTCACTCATTCACATAATTCCATACAGCGAGTGTTAATAAACTTCCTCATTCACAAACTACAATACCGTGATTATTAAATCACTCACTCATCTACGTAATATCATACAGTGAGAGTTAAAACATTCCCTCTTTCACATAATTCCCTACAGTGAATGTTAATGCATTCCCTCACTCACAAAATTCCGTATAGCGAGTGTTAAATATACTACCTCATTCTCATAATTCCATATAGCGAGTGTTAATACATTCACATAATTCCATACAGAGAGGGTTAATACACTCCCTCATTCACATACTACCATACCATGAGTGTTAATACACACATTCATTCAAACCATAAGTGTTTATACAATCACAGAATGATATTTGATATCCAAAAGAGCAAACAAAAATTATTAAAGAAA
The DNA here is from genome assembly GCA_026543055.1 of Argiope trifasciata. Taxonomy (NCBI): domain Eukaryota; kingdom Metazoa; phylum Arthropoda; class Arachnida; order Araneae; family Araneidae; genus Argiope; species Argiope trifasciata. Next base: position 1,567,212 of record JAPMOQ010003875.1, read on the forward strand.
GTGAATAAATTAAGTGCCTTTTTCAGATTTTGATATTTAATTATTTCAGAATAATATCAATTTAAACGAAATTCCACAAGTTGCTAAATGTGATGCTACTTTAAATATAAATAATCCCGTTCTTTAAATATAAGGCTGCCAAATTTGAAAACAAAATTTTATTTTAATTTATTTTTTTCAACTTGATTAGTAAAAAATAGAAAAATGTTCTGAAATCATGCAGTCTTTAATCGATTCTAACAAAATTTCAATAATTTTTTTACATAAATTATAAAGTTAAATTACAATGAATTATCCTTCTAGATTTTCAAATTTTATATTTCTTTTATTAAAATGCACTGAGGATTATTTATTTCTATATGATAATGTAAGTGCACGATTTAAATATGATTCTCTTTGAAGTTCATTATATTATCTCTATGTCCAGGAGATTGTTTAATAGCATCAAGAAAAATATTTAGGGAAATGAAATAATTTTCCAATTATCTTGGCAGTTTTCGGAATTCTCTCATTTTTTTTTCTTCAGTAAATTAATGCACATAATAATAATTCGTTTCCAAAATTCTAGCTCGTCTATAAATAGATTTTATTTATTTCTTTTGTATGCGAGTGATTTCTAAAGGCTTGTCAGCAATTCAATTCCTTTCTTATTTCCTCGATCTTTGGTTATTACCTATTATTGCATGAAATATAGGAAGAGAAACCATTGTGATCGTAAAATTTAATTAATTTAAAGCAGATTTAAAATATGCAGTTTTATTAAGGATATAAATAGAAGAAATTTTCTTTATTTTAATTATTTTCTATCTTTTATTATTGACTATCCGCCTTTGGCGACCATCTGGTTCGCCATGAATAATGCGTTCTAAAATTTTCAATTAAATCACATATTCATTAGCCTTGAAGTAATTTCTGGCATTGATTGGCCTGAAATTAATATTATCTTTAAGATGATGTTTCTAAAAGAACGCGTTTTCCTAATAATATTCTTTAATTTTATAAATCAGTCAGTTTTAATGATTGATTTAGAAGACTGATTGATGTAGCAACTTTTATTTAAAATATTAATAAAAATATTTTGTAAAATATGGCTCACAGAGCAAAGTATGAAGAAATCTAAAACTCATAATTCGTCAATGCATAATTGGATTCAAGCCACATAAAATGCCACATACATTCAATCAGGTTTGTCGTAAATAAAGAAGATTTATTGAACTAATGATATAGATATTGCAAACGATCATAGAATCCTTTGCTTTGCATTTATTTTTTTAGGAAATATCACATTATTTATTTCTTTTGTTTTATCCAGTCACGTGCTGAAAGTTGTATTTCTTTAGATTTATTTTGCGATAATAATTTTTTTTATTCGAACTTCCGGCATTCTTTTATTTTATCCAGTCACGTGCTAAAAACATGGTTAAAATATTTCTTTAAAAACTATCTTTTATTATTGATATCAATGTTTATGAAATTCATTAGTTTGAGAAATTGACTTCAATATTGAAAGAGAGAAAATAATCAAAGTAAGTTATGCAATCAAGTGATATTACAGTTCCTAAATAAAAATGTAATTAAATTAATGATTCTATGATAATGAAGTTTTGGAAATATTAAAACAACTGTGTGTTATATAGAAAGTAAGAGCATTTAAAATTTGAAACCTCTATATCATCAGCCATTAAATAACCAAATACGAAATTCACATATTTACAAATACGAAAAAAGATTAAATACATTTTTAATAAACTATATATAGTCTAAATGGAAACTTTCTGGTAAATTTCCGAATAAAGGTATTATTCCTCTTTTATGATATTTGAAAACGCTCAGAAGTGCTTATACTCAGATTTTTATTTTCAGAGATGAATAGGTAAGTATTTCGTACTTCATATCATAATCAGGAAGAAAACGAGTATGAATTTAAGATGGGTTTTTTTCGATAGACTGAAAACAAAAAATTTCGCATAGTTACAGTTGCAGTAATAAAATATTTTATACCAAAATTCATTTATGTAAATCATTGAATTTTTGAATCAACGCATTTACATGCTTACGGACGTTCTGACTGAACAAATGTCAACCCGTTGACGAATTTAATTTAGAATTTATATGGATCGATACTTTGAATGCTAAAATTGCTCATAAAATTTTAATAATCTATGTTAATACATTTCTTAATTAATCGTGTTCATTTCTATTCTAAGAAATAAATAGACAAATTTCCTGTGAATGAAATCAGCTCAAATATTATTATTTACTGAATATCTTAAACAAAATCTTATGTTTCTAGCTCAAAAACGGTACTGAGTTACAGAGTTCACAAGAATTCATAGTTTCAAAAACACATTTTTTGAACTAGAGCAGATATGAAATGTGGATATTCGACAAAATCTAGAATACATTTTTTTTATGATTATTAATACTTTTTTCTTTAAAACTTCGTATGTGAGAAAATGAAAAGTACGGAAATTTCATCTTAATTTTGGTAAATTTCAATCTAGCTAAATCATTATTATTCTGAATTTATACCTCTGTAACTGCAAAAATTTTTACAATAGTTCCCTACACCAAAAATGCTGAGCTCTATATAAATTTGGGTAATTTCAATGAACGGAAAGATATATCTCGGATTACCTGCTCTTGTTTACTACTGTACTGTAAAATTAATGAAGTGTTGTTCATCTAATGAATGGAACAGAAAACCATCACTAGAAATGGTCTGAAAATAGCTCGCCGTCTCACCGAAACCTCCATTCAATCAGAAGACAAAAGTTTTAAGAGCAATAAAGATCATAGAAATATGTTTAACCATCGTTTCCTCATATCTTAATATTAGATCACAAAAATTATTTCCGTACTTGAGGTATTCAATTTGATTAAAAAAGTTTTTTAAGAGAAAAATGTGATTTTATTTCATAAAAATAAAAACTTAACTTTTGTAGATTCCATAATAGTCTTTAGCATTAATTTGCGTGTGCATGAATTTATAGCAGACTAATTTAATTAATCTCATATTTTTCAGTTTTATGAAATAACAAGGTGAAATTTTTAAAAACATATATTCCGAATAAATAATTCAACAGTTTAAAGCAGTGATGGGGAAACTACGGCCCGCGGGCCAAGTCCGGCCAGCGGAAAGGTTTAATCCGGCCCGTTTAAAAGTGCCGTCGTGAGAATGTTTGAACGCATTCTTACTTCATAATGTGACGAACCGCATAAAAACTACCTGCGGCGATATTCAAAACACAATAGTATTCTGGACAAATCCATCCGACCCAAACAGCTGACTCCTCTTCGCTCGAAACTTCCAGACACTCTCGCATTTTCGATTCATTGTTCTGTTTTTCCGAAAGAACCGCAAAACTCCAATTCCCGAGCAATCCTTGCAGGTAGGTATAAATACAAGCGAGGTCACCCGAAGATCAGTTAGTTAGCGACTTAATCAGTCATCTGCAACGACCCGCTGTGACTCGAGTAATTGTTTGTAAGTTGATGCAAAATTTCAACTTGAGTTAATAGAACTGAACTGTAATACTCTCCTGAAACAAACTTTTCATACAGTACCGTACTAGAATTTTATAAAAATTATGTCCAGATAATTTCCCAAATCTAATTACTCATGCAATGAAGATAATGACAATGTTCGACTCATCTTATATATCCGAACAAATCTTTTCAACAATGAAGCTTAGGAAAACTTCTTTAAGAAACAGAATTACAGATGAGCACCTTTCATCAGTTTTAAGAATTTCTGCTTCGCAAATGGAAACGGACTATGATGAAATTTTGATAAAACAGTCTCAATTTCATTTTTCTCATGCACCATCAACCAGTAATGGCACCAGAAAATAAAGTGATAATACTTCACATCAAGAAGTACACTAAATTCATTTTATATTTTGTGCTTATAATTTTCTTACCTTTTGCTTTTTTACTATTAAAATAATAAGTGTATGTAATAATATATGTATATGTTTATAGAACACATAAATTTTTTAACGATTAAGCATTATTCTTTGGCCAGCTACGATCGTCTAGTTATTACAAATGGCCCGTCTTAAAAAACGTTTCCCCACCACTGGTTTAAAGTGTCAGTAATCTGGGCGAGCAAGCTGATAGCCAATGGCGATTAATTTGGCTTACAGTGGCATATTCTTTTTAATGTTTTGTTTCCGTGGTAGCTTTCAAGACTGAGACTCGAAGAATTTGGGACTGCATTGAAAGGATAAGCGTCGTCCGAAGTACAGAAATTTTTTTTCCATCTGCATTGGTTTAGTGGATGAATAAATAATGGCCGAGCTTTTTTTCTTTTTTTTTTTTCCTTTATGTTATATAATTTTGAGGCAACTCAACTGATGTTTTAGCGCCTTCAAAGACGTGGTAAAGAAAAGCAGCGCTTGGTTGAAAAATATGAATTTTTTTGCCCTCAGCAAAGAAAATCTGTTTATTCACATTTTCATCACCATAGCGAAGAATAAATAATGTGTGGGCAACGGCATTATTTTTTTGTCCTTCTGTTACACAAAAACACAAAAACGTTAGCACTTTATTTCTTTGATGCCTTTTAAGGTTAGAAGAACCCAGAGAATATTGTCATAGTGAATAAAAGTACACCTTTCACTCTTCCCAGTCGCTACTCAGTGGTTTTTGTTTATATAACATATCCTCCCATAGCTTTTTGATGGTATTTAATCAGTGACTTTCTTATACTTTGAGATTGGAAGCATTTCGAATTTAAATTCTAGTAATTTTTTATTCCAGTTCTTATAGTTTCGAAGAGCAATTTGCCAGGTCCAAATTTCCATTCTAAATTTACGATAACGAAACACGAACAATTGCATTTGACGTTTTTTTAAGCACTATAACTGGCAGATCGCCCTTTTGAGATCTAAATGGAGGGCCTGCTTCCGGCATTCCTGGGCCCCATATTTTTTAACTTTATTATACAATTGAAAATATTTTTTCAAGGTTTGTAGTTATACAGTTTGTTTGAATATAAGCTAATTCCTTTCACGTGTTATAAGCTAAATTTATATCTGGATTTATAATGCATTTTGCATGAGCATGAAAATATAATATAGCAGCAGAGCAATAGATAATGGGCATTTAGATATTAGCTATTGTGCGTAGTTATGTTTTTTATATGAATATGACATTACATAACTCAACTACATCAACTGAAAATAACTGGAAAAATTGTAAAAAATGTGCAGTCAAGTATTAAATTATTGTTAAAGTTTTAAACATATAATTAATTTGATGGATAAGGCATATATATGAAATTAAAATAGTTATATAGATTTTATATATGATTTCCAAAAGTAAAACTGCCTTGAGCATGAGACAAAGTTTCTATATGGGTGTACGAAAGGGAAGGGTTGGATTTGTTGGAGACTTGGAATGTTTAGGTGAAAGAGCCATATTCTGTAATCAATGTGCTAGAGCAAGGCTCGAAATAATGATATCGCAAACGTAAAGATCAATTCATTATAACTTACTCCCTTCGTGTTAGCTGGATAGGAAGGCTCTGAGTGTAGAATACTAACATAAAAGCTAACATGGGACAAAATTTCTATATCTTGGTATTAAAGAGAAGGGTTGTATTCATTGGCTGATTGGAATTTTTTTTGTTAATTTGCTTTCTCTTGCATCGTTATTCTGTCACCTGATAAAGACATACATTTTACCGTTATTTACCAAAGAAATGGTGAAAAACAAAAAATTATTTCAAGTGTATAAGAAATTATCTTATAACGAATGGAATCAGAGAATATAATATATTCGCAAATTTTACAAAATACGTGCTTATAAAAATGAATAATTTATCTCGAATTTCTGCCCTGATGAGGACGTAACATGATAGTGTTTTGGGCTTGATTCTATTATTTTGTCTTCCACCATAACGAATTTACAAAATTATTTTTTATTGGATTGTGAAGATGACATATTTATAGATAATGAAAAAGTAAAGTCCTGCTAAAAGTTATCATTTATAATTTTAAAGCATTTTGTTAAATATTTCTTCACTAAAAATAATAATTTTTTTACAGAAATCAATCAAAATAAATGAAGTTTGCTTATATTAGAACCCGTCAGATTACTTTACTTATACTAAAACAGTGTATAGTAAGTATCGATAGTTTTAAGTAAAACAGGATATTAGTATAGCATCTCAAATCACATCTATTTTTACAAGCAACTGACACCACATTTTAATTAATTATGAAACACGAAAAAGTTAGGTTATTGTGTTCAATGTGGGATTGCAATGCAAATTTTAATGTTGTTATATAAAATTGGCTAAACTCTGAAAAAAAAATTAATTCAAAAAGTAACTCCTTGATCATACCAACTTTATTACCTTTCAATTCTTTTCTCTAATCTTGTCCCTCCGCACTCGGATGTCTTTCTCAGGTGCATCATTCAAGAAAGTGCATCATTCTGATGCTTTATTTATTTTTTAATTTTAATTATTAAAAATATCCACAGAATTATAAGAATATAGTGACTAATTTTTAGGGGAAATTCAACTCAAAACAATTTTATATATTTACTTTTGAAGCATTTTGTATATTTACTTTTTACAAATTCGTGTATTAAGTAAATAATTATGCATCAAATTACTTTTCCAAATGCGAAAATTAATAATCTTTTTTTACAACTATGCTTTTTCTTGTTTCAATAATATTTGCACAAAAGTGCATTGCGGCGATGTTCATTCTTTGTGTGTTCCTTATTATTGTAGCAATTAAAGGATAAATATATTTAAATAATAAAGAAATAGATGGATGAAGTCTTAAGCATTATTATGCTATGATATTAAGTATAAAGTATACGAATATACTTTATTAAAAAATATTTTTTCCAATAATCTCTGGCTATATTTAGTACTTTTGCTTGTTCCCGGAAAACATCTTCCCACCTTCAAGAAACCACCCTTCCTTTTAAACAGATTTAACCGATTCTGACATGCTTTTGACCTTCCCATTATTTACCGCGAATTCTCGAAATTAACCACTGTTGTTCAGGAGTTACATCTTATACATCACTCCTGAAAAAACGAAGATTTATCAAGGTGTTGCTTTGTACCTCCATCAAGTGCGCATCATTCCAGAATGAAAATCCTTGAGGTTTGAAACATCTGCAACCCTTATTTTAGGCATCGGAATTTTTTTTTATGCTCGCCCTTACAGATGACGTAACTAACACTGTTATCCGCGCTGGTAAATGCAGAAACACACAATAAGATAACTGTGCCAGGATGATGCGAAAAAAAAGTGGGACTTTAAAAAAAATGCATCCTTGGGGATAGGGATGGGAAAAAAAAGGTGTAACACATTGGAAACACACAATAGGACGATCTATGAGGTAAGATGTCTATATTTTATAACAAACAAGTTACGACTGATAATAGTTTTTTAAAAAAATAAAGTATTGAAAAACATCTAATAAAGTTTTGAATTTGATAAAACTTATTCGAAAATTAGAATTTACATAGGTTTTAACAAGTATTAAATTCTGTTTGGAATGAATTTCATATCATTTTAGAATGAATACTTGTCTAAAAACACTTTATAATCAGAAAATGCATCAAATGCATATTTCAAAGCATCCAATCTAAATGTTTAGTCTATATCAATAAATTGAACTATATATATTTTTTATATTTAAAGATACGATAACTATTAAAATATTCGCACTGATACTCACCACCGTACTATTTTATTGAAAGCATTAAAGCATTATTGCGAAATTGGGTATGAAACTAATTTTGGAAAAGTTGTTAAAACTAGAGAAAAAATTTGAATGTAAATAAACTGATATAATAAAAAGCACATTTTTAAATGCTAAACTCTTGCGAAACTTGGTTTTATTCAATAATATGCTCCATGTTATAGAGAGAAAACATTAACATTTTGATTAATTTGTAATAAATTAAAAAGCTAATTAAACTTTGGAAATTCTTTTCTTAAAAAGTAATCAGTGCTAAATTTGTCAGAACTAGATTTGTGTCAAATTGCAAAGTGTGCAATTTTTGCATCATGCAATTTTTAGATAGTATGACTACCCCCTCAGTCGACCACAACAAATCCAGTCGATACTGCTACGTTCAGTGGTGGCGGGGTAGTCGGCTGTATGCAAGAAGAAGTATGACTACCACCTATCGTTGCAACATTAAAACTGACATAAAAATTGTGCTCATTTAAAGTAAAATAATTCATTTAAAAACCTCAAACATTTTATGAATTTCAAGTTTCAGTCTTAAATTTGACTTGAGATAGAGTAATCCGTTATATAAACTGAAACTAATTTCGCAAATACATACAGTATATTAGTATTAATAATCACCAAATATCATTAATAATCACATAATTCCTGATTTTAGAAAAATGCAAGATCTGAAATTTTCCGTTTCCGTAATCCGTTATATAAACTGAAACTAATTTCGCAAATACATACAGTATATTAGTATTAATAATCACCAAATATCATTAATAATCACATAATCCCTGATTTTAGAAAAATGCAAGATCTGAAATTTTCTATGTAAAAGTTTCTGAAAATTTTTGCCATGTAATTGATTCTAACCGCAATGCTACTTTTAGGATGGGCAGAAAAGAAAAGGAGAAAAAAAGAAAAAAGTTTGAAGAACAGAAGCATACAGCTAGTTAATCTATAATAAAACAGATACATATTTTTCAAAATAAATCTATTTTATTGATTAATATTAAGTTATCCCACTATTTGATACTATATATATCTTTGAGTGTCATGGACAGAGCTCTTAATACTTGATTTGAAAAAAAATTACCTATATAAAAAACGTTTAAATCAAGCTTAGTTTTAGAATAAAGAAAAGAAACAATAGCGTTAACTAAAAAAAAAATGTGGTCCTTAGCTTAGACATCCGGTCAGATAAATGGACTGTCGGTTTGGTATCCAAGAGCACTCTTAATATTATAAAGGTATGCTATGAAATCATTCGGTAGTGTCGTTTACACAATTATTAAACAAATAAATGCAATTTTCAATAAATTTGGATCCAAAAATAACATGTTTTAAAATATTAAAAAAGCTTTCTTTTATTGATGAAGAATAAGTAAAATATTAATAAATCATTTTTCTTAAAAAATATGTTAGTGTGAAAAAATACTTAAAATATTCCCCAAAATAAAAGAAGATAGTAAGAAATATTAATCCTAGAAAGTGCGAGAGCGGATAGAAAATATTGCAAATAAATTGAAATTTTATATACAATATTTTAATGATTTTAAGGAATTCTTGGTTCATGATTTTAATTTGCACCTCTTCATACATTTACGGTTTGAGTTGGCCTTTGATACAGAGATAAAAATTTATTCCCTAATTTAATTTCTATGCGCTTATTTAAAGTATTTTATTAAAGGCATTTTTTGATCTCTGAAACATTTTAAATTCGATTATTATAAATATTATGAAATCTTATGACAGTTTTTCCCTAAATTCGCATTCAGACAGCATCTATCAAATGAAATCAACATGCAATTGATATTAATCGATAATTTAAGATTAACTTCATAATATTGAAAGCCATAAATAACACTCAAATGTTTAAACGTTCATAACTGTAGTATATCAGAAATAAAAAGAAAAACGGATAATGGGGTTCCATCTACGCAAATTATTTTTGCATTTAAATTATTTTTAAGCATTTAATTATTTAAACTATTATTTATCAAAGCACAAAAATAATTTAAATGTAAAAAAGGCATTCACTCATATAACCTTAATTAATCAAAATATAAAATGTACCATAAACGAAATATAAAAGTAATTTCGCCTTATCTCTTCGGTTCCATGAAATTATTTATTTATATTTTTAAATTAAAATATTTCATATATTGCATTAATTCTTTTACATAGTGATGATATGTATAATAGGTTCATCGAATCAAAAAAAAAATTTGATGAGTCTATAATTATAAGAAAGTAGCAATATGTTTTAAAAATAAATATCTCTTGGACATGCATTAGCATCTTAGCCATTCTTAGATTGAAATAACAAAAATATTCCAAAAAAATTATGCCATCTAGTAAAAAAGAAATTAAATAATTTCGAATATCAAGGAATTAACATAAATTAAATATCACAATAGACTTTTATATTTGTATCATCCCTGTAATACATTGAATATATACTACACATTTTTATAGTTATTATGTTCCTATATAATTTCGAAATTCTTAGAAAAATACATGAAATTTGCATCCAAAAACAAGAATGTTTGGGCTGAATGAATATAGAAGCACATAAATGTACCTTCAATTCAAATAAAAAGGATCAATTTGATGTAAGATTTACTGATTTTATATTTTTAAAGACAATTCTCATAGGCATTTACATATAATTATAGTAACATAGCAAGTAAAAAGTAACTGAAACACAGTAAAATTTAGATTTGAATACAGAATCTGAGACGTTAGAATTAGCTTTTACAAAAAATAGGTTTAAATACATTTGTAAATTCTTACGTGATTATAATGCATCTTATTCTATTTTCTTGTTCTTAAGCATTCATGGGTCAGAATATTTATTTGCACAAACAAAAGAAAATATAACTCTCATTGACATTTTTATTTGTATTGATTTTAATGCATTTTTAATCTAATCATAGCAAACAAGTGTCCAATTACAATAAGAAAATTCAAATTGGTAAAGAGCTCGTGCAAAATTTCATGAATATCATATCACAATTATTAAGAATTTTAAAACAACTAGTTTTCCGATAAAAATGAAAATTCATTTTTGGGGTATTTACTTTATATTTATTTATTTAAATATTATTTTTAGTTAATTATTTCCATTTAGTTATTTATTTTTATTGTTTTTCTAGTTAATTGACCAATATAAGACTGGATTTTTCTGAACTTGGATTTGATATCGTTTGCAAATCGTTTTCTCCTTTTCATGGAATCGTATGTTTTTTCGTTGATATAAGCTAAATCAGTGAGATTTTTCTTGTTCTTTTTTTATATGCCAACTTACATTAGGAATCAGAAAATGGATTCGCATTTCTTTAAAAGACAACAAACAGTTTAAAATCGATTACATATACTCTTAAATTTTTACTATCCTAATGATATTAGGGCAATCGACTCTGTTAAGAATAGTCATGTATAGAATTAACAGAATGGGAATAAGATTATTAAAATAAGATCACTTTAACATATATTAGAACTTGATACTGAAAATGTTAGAGGAATCATAAAGATTGTTTTGCTTTTATTAGCTGAAACTAAACATAATCAGTATTCCAAATGATCAAGATGATGACCAAAGGCGGCTAATTAAAAATGTCATAATTTATAATAATGTTTCACTTATGATTCATTATGGAAGAATGTATATGTAACTGTCATTAACTGTACTATTAGTTTTAGCATCACTCTGTTAATATGGTTAAATTTATTTACAAGTGGGATGCTGAGAATTAGAGTGACCAATACATTATTTTTCCTAAACTGATTAGGGCATCATATTTATAATGCTGAAAATGAAACATTTGGAATTATCCTTATATATTATATAGAAATTAAAACTGTTTTGATCCGCTTTGGGTTTAAAATAATTTGGTATTCTAGTGATGATTTGGTGTGTGCCCAAAGTGACGTTACACCGTTAAAAAACTCATAATTAATATTTTTTAAAAACACTATTGAGTATGTTTTTATTTCTTATTTATATTTAATATGTCTATTTCAATACGCTGCTTTGTTTAGGGAATACCCTCGACTCCTAACTTATATTTCCCCCTTTTTTTCTTATTTATCTTTCAAATCGAGAGATTAGCATTGTAATTATATTTGACTCTAAATCTTATCAGTCGCTGCCCTTTTGATAGATTAATAATGATACAAAAATAATTTGTTTAAATAATATTCAACTAATTATCCGAAACATATCTTAATTATCCAAATAACATAATAATGATCTAGAGGTTGGCATCCAAAGTCAGATCCCCGCATGACTTTAGATGCCGCTTGCAAAATGAATCATAATAACTTATGGAAATTCCATTAATGTATGAATTCTTATTTTCAGACGGACAATTTCAACAAACGTATCAAACGATCACCTTCGAGAGCCCAAGAGTTCCCTCTATGTCTGCTGGAAACAAAGACTCTTGCTCTTACATCAGCGAAAGGACCTTCCACCGTGCAATTTACGGCCCCTCTCCTTCGTAATACCGGGAAAATAAATTGATAAACGACGTAGTACCAGAGGAAAGATCTTCTTTGGCAAAATCTTGATAGGGGAAGAAAAAAAAGAGTTGGAATGGAACCAAACCTCAGACAGAAGAGGGCTACAAGGCAAGGAGGACCCAAAAATACTTTTTATTTATCTTCAAGGTTACACCTTACCATCTCAGTAAGTGCCTGCGACAAGCAGAAAAGAAGAAGAAAAGTACAGTCGACCTTCTCGACAAATATAGTTTAAAGGGGTAGAGATAAAAACACCTTTCATCGAGAAATTCGTGTGGTTGGCCCGCTTTTGCTGTTGATGGGCCCGCGAGCAGGAATGCAAAGCCGTAATGACTGGGTGGTCCCCGCCTCGACGTTTCTAAAAGAGAAAAAGGAACCTTCCATTTTTATCGAGTTATATCAGATACACATGTTCTTTAACACGTTTTGATTTTTCACTCATTCGCAGAATGACATTCTTGAAGCCAGCTTTGATGGTTCTCCAAACCCTCGATGAGTAATGCTCAAAAATGCCAGACTCAGGTTGAGAATGTTACTATGATTTAAGAGCTTTCAGAAAGTATCTAACTGCATCCGCATCTACACGCGAAGTTTCCATGTTTATGGCACACTTACTCTGTCAGTTAATTTATCTAAATGACCAAATTTTCTTGATAAAAGATTATTCCTTCTTTCCTTTTCAAAAAAAGGAATCGCTTGCAGGGTATCCCAAAAATGTGTACCTGTTACTAGCAATGGACATCTGGCTCTGTAAAGAATGCTCTCCTTTCATACGTTGCCAAAAACGTTACATAAATTTTTTCTTGGCCTTTAATCGATTAAAACAATTATCATTTAGGAAGAGAATGAATTAAAATGGTTAAAAGATTTAAATAGAAAAGAATAGTAATTCCATTTATGTTGTTATTGTTGTTACATATGGCATTTAACAAGCCCGCTGACAGATCAAATTACATTGATACAAAAGTAATAATTATTTTAAACTGCTCTAAATTATCTTTCTCAGAAAAGATAAAGTTTTGAAAATGTCCTCGATAAAATAAATGAATGAAAAATATTAAACCAATTCCTTGCTTAGCTGATCGACTATTTGCTGATTTGTTTATCAGCATAGCATACAATGCCCAAAATATCTATTTATTTGATATAAGCTTACTGCAGTTATTGACTCCATTTACAGAGTACTTGAACAAAAGCACATAACGAATACAAGCCACCAGCAAATTGAAATACACATAAAACAAATAATATAAAATATTAATACAATATTCATTTAGATCAGCAAGAAAATTTTCATTTTATTCACTTTTTATTAAATAATTATCAAAAAAATTATTAAGTATAAAAAATGATTGATTTTCGCACGAATTGAACTTCACTCTCACTTAAAAAAATACTAAAATCCTAGCATTGTACCAATTGAGAAACAGCCAATTGAATTCAATTTTCATCACAAACTGCTAAAACTGTATTTAAAGTATTACAAATTAATTAAATTTAGTTAATGAATGAATATTTGAAAAACAAAACTGCATTAACATCGAATGTTATTCACTACAAGTTTTAAAAAAATGTATTTGAACTTGAGTGGATGAAAAAAAAAAAAGTCTAAACAATTCTGTTTTTTAACAATCATCAAACATTTTATTTAACTAAATTCATATAATTATATTTGAATTTTTACTTTTCTTCGATCCTTTACAGAAAAGTTTTTGTGTACTGCTAAATAATTTCAGTCACTTGTCAGTAGGGAGTTTGTATGGAAAGAATAAATCACTTTGTGGTGGAATGTAGATCATTATGAGACATTTTTAATAATCACATCTGACTAAACTAACACAAAGACAAGAAAAGACATTCATGAACGCAGATTAACAGATTGGCATATCATCTCGTTTTTATTACAATCGCAATGCATTGTGGGATGTGTACCTAATCAGGCATAGACATCTATTACGTAAAAGAAAAGCTAAGAGTAATGCAGCTGCTACATTTAAATGTAATTTATGAAATTATTTTTCGAACTGCGAGATGACTGCAATTTGAGAGCAAGCGTTATCAATTAAAACTTAAGCAAAATTCCTAGTATAAAAACTTGGATGGCGCCTCTCGCTCACCATTCAAGATGGTGCATCATTTTGATGTTTCATTTTCGTTTTTATTTCGTTTAACGCTTTAGTTTTTATTTTCTGATGGTTAAAAACGCTTGCAGAGAGGTAAAAAGAGGTAGATTAATTTTTCAAAAAAATTGGGCTGAAAATAATTATGTATGTTTATTTTTCCGAGAAATAAACAAATCTTTGTATCAGGAGAAAAATTATGCATCGAATTACTTTTCCGAGTGCAACGGGTTTAAAAACGTCATATATTCAAATAGCACATTTGTTTGAATCCGAAGTATGCGCTCGAAAAATTCTTAAATTGAACTGTTTAAATCAATGGAACTATTATTTTGAACTAAAGAAAAAAACCAGTAAATAAATGTAGCCCAGCGATCCTCGTAAATTAAAAGACAAACAAATGAAAGTAAAATAAATAAATAAGAAGAAATTAAACATTTCACATCTTTATTCAAAACTATTTAAAACAAGATATAATTTTGTATCATAAGCGAGGAAATAAAAATTACTCTGATTTATTGCCTCGTCAGAGTTGAGAACCCAGATTCGAACAAGATCTTCAGATCTTCACTGAGGTTAGAGTGAAGGCTTCCATGATTCCGATAGGTACTCTGTGACTAACAAGGATATGTTACTGTTTAATTCACGAAATATGTTAAGTTTTGAATAATCGATATTATGAGCTCTTCATATAGTAGCACTCAAACTAATAATACTTTCACTAATTAATGAATAATTAATTTAGCTGTCAAGTTGTGAGCAGTTGCAATTTGAATCACTTTTGATTTTTTTATATCAACTAAGTTGTCTTTTGACAACTAACTTATTGGACACAAGACTAACTTTTCTATCAACCTTTTAAATAAATATATATAGCCCGATCAGCAACTCAGATGAAAACAAATTTACCACATCATTTCTTGAAAATTAAACAATATCGTCTAGGTTTGGGAATCATGATTCTTCTATTCACCCTTGCATACAGATCCAATTTTTCATTTCTATTAATAGTAGAGATTTAGCTTCTGTACTTATTAAAATATTCGCTGTCTAACAATCGATACATTTCTCACTAGTCATTTTCCATAGGCAAAAGATCCGCTTATTGAGGTCAAATACACAGCAAAAACAATGAATGCAAATATTTACAAAAAGAAAATGCAATGTAATGACTCAACGATATTATTTAATCCTAATCAAGTCATATAAACAAATTAATAATGCACATCTGATTCGGCAGATGTCATTGACAGGTGAAATAATAAGAGGGAAAAAACGATTTATACATTGCATTTCTTTTATTTTCATTGGAAGAGCAAATGGCATTGCCTTTAAATTTTACAAAAAATAAAATCCCTTTTTTAGGATTATATTTTTATTTTAGTTCAACAAAACAGTTATTTTTCGGCTTCTTTTTCTTTTCCTTCGCAGGAGTTAAATGAAAAATAGTCAATGATACATTTTCACAAGAAGTAGTAAATAAAGATGGGATAAAACACAAAACTCTCTGCCCCAAAAATAAAGACACTGTTCAAAATTTATGTCCCACACTAAAATGCTAATCATATATTTTCAAAAATAATTCAGTTATATTTTTTAATTGATTTATTCGGTTTTATTGTTTATTCCTGTCATACTATACGCCTATTGTTAAACAATTCTTATTTAATTTTGTTTTATAGTGATTAATATTTTTATAAATAGTTTACACTTTGTGTAAATTGTTGTAAAATATAAAAACTATCTGTTTTATAAATATAGACATCGACTAACTTCAGAAATATTAATTTATTTCAGTGGAAATTATTAATTTATATTTGTTAAAAGTATTTATCGTTTACTTTTCTGACTTTTATTGATTTGGAATATTCTTCGGCTGGTTTCCAATTAATAAATCAATGTTTATAAATTCGAAAAAATATGTGGAGGTGCACAGATTTCGAAAAAGGAGATTATGAAAGTTTGTGATTTGAAACTTAAACAAAATCACCCAAAATATTATATCCTATATTTTAAAGAGATTTTTAAAAAATGTTAACAGAATTTTGCATAATGGCGACAAGAGGTCTTTTTTTTTTGACAATTATTTGTGTTTTAATTATTTTTAAAAGACTAGATAAAATTTTAATTTTAAAATGGTAAGTAATTTTATTCCTATCATAATATACGCCTATTGTTTAGCTTTTCTTATTTAATTTTGTTTTATTGTGTTTAATATTTTTATAAACAGTTTTACACTTTATGTATGCCAAGTGTCCTAATAGGGTTCTGAGTGACTATATGTGGTTTAACATGTATAATATGCGCTGGCCATCACTTAATCCGAACTTAAACCCAATGGAGAATTTGCAATTTAGGACAAAAAGTATATGAAAATCAAGGTCATTTTTTTTTACCTTAAAGCAGCTATATAGCAAGCAAGGCATGAACTCTCTAAAAAGTTTTCGACAGATAACCATATTTTTGAAGGGATTAAAGGCAATGGAAACTAGATTAAATACTAACATTTGTAGTTAAGATCCTGAATCTTAAACATAATACATAAAATAAATATCGATAATTATTCGAGAACTTATATTTTTATATTTTTCTAGACAAATTTAGTATTTTTTTTTATTTTTTCCCTTATGAATTAACCATAATTTGAGTTCTATGTAGTGTTTAATTATTAACATATGAAAAAAAATTCACCTCATTCTTATTTTTAATGTCAACTGTATACGTTATGCTTTTGTCTATATTTTTGGGACTGACATATATAACACTTCTTTCAAGTTTGTAAAAAAATCGTTTTAGTTTTGCCAGTTATTTCTTGATATGCTTGACCTCAGAAATTCTGTACAGTAGTTAAAGGAACGAAATTAATATTTTCAGAATTGAATTATCAATCAGAAGATAAAAATTTAATTAAACTTTAATTCCATTTGAAAAGTGACATATGGTAGAACATTTGAGAATGGCTATTATATGGCCACATGGCTATTATATTATATTAAAAAATATATCACACATTACAGAGTATGATATATTTTTAGCAGAGTGTGTGATTGTGCTTGGTGATGCTTTATAGACTAAATTATTCAAAAAAAAAAAGTTGCTTTTTGGATTTTTTTTAACAGAAGAAAATTTTATGTTTCCCTGCGATAACATTAATTCTCAAAAACAATATTTAAAATATAGGAAATATTTTTAATAATATCAACTTAATTGCCAAACCGTTTTTCCAGAAATTTATGAACAATAATAATTTTCCTAATGTTTCAATGAAATGTAAATCATTTTCGTTATTTCGTCAAATTTTAATAGCGCAATATTGAAAACTAAGGGGAAAAAATTCTGCTACCTCATTTGCATGAAGAATCAGAAAGAGAAACTGCATTACCACAACAAAGATTACGCAGTTTGAAGACGAACGAACAGAATAGTTGTTTTTATAATAACATTAAGTAATTAGACTAGATTCTATTAAAAGGGTTAACAATAAATGAGTACTACACTATAAACAATTTAAAATTTAGCATGGTTTTAATGTCTATAACGATCTGATACCTACACTTATAATAAAGCTCAATGTGTGTGTGTGTTGGCGCTCTACAGGCCAGACCGTGGGATCTACAGCTACCAAATTTGGTACATGTATACTTTGGAGGTCGGGAATGTGCACCTTGGAGCCCTTTTTTCGAATTTTTAATTAAAATTTGAATTAATCAAAATTTAAGCGAAATTTCGACGTTTTTCCGCTATAACTTCCGAAAATATTATCGCACAAACATGATTTTTACATCAGTTTAAAAATTAAAAAATTAGCTTTCTAATGGTATCAGTGTTTTAATGTATAACTTCACCTTCTATTTTTAACGAATTTTTAAAGAAATATTTTAACTACGTGTTTTAGCTCGTGACTGGATAAAATAAAAGAAAACAATGACGGAAGTTCAGATTAAAAAAAAAACTATCATCGCAAATCAATTCTAAAGAAATACAACTTTCAGCACGCGATTTGGATAAAATAACATAAATATAAAATGTGATATTTTCTAAAAAAATAAATGCAAAGAATAGGTTTCTATAATCGTTTGCAACATCTATATCATTTATTCAACAAATCTTTTTTATTCACGGTAAACCTGACTGAAGTTAGACAGGATATGTCTTGACAAAAACTGAAACTGCATAATTAAATTCACTCTTATTGCAAATTAAACCGAGAAAAGCGAGATGTTCAGCACGTGTTTAAAAAGAAATGCAATGTTATGGAACGAATATAAAATGTGATATTTTCCACATGATTTCATGACAACTTATTGCGATTCAGAGAGTTATACAGTGCAATGAACAAATAATCGTAATAAATCATGTAACCATAATAATATTTATTACGTCACTATCGAAGTTTAAGTACATCTGGCAGAGAAATTATAAAGAGAGCAAGGCACATAAGTATTTAATTACAAATTTTAGAACGCATTACTCTTGACGAACCAGCTGGTCGCCAAAGGCGGCTAGTTTAAAAATATTTTATGGAAGGAGCCGCTCTTAAAATATGCAATAACAAAAATTAATGAAAAATATAAAATATAAAGTAAACAAAAAAATACAAAAGATTTAATTTAAAATAAACATGAATGACATTATCGGAGAATCATCCGGTTGCCACAGACGGCTTATTACTAATGAAGTTTTTTTTAAATGTCTTTTTTCTCAAAGTACAAAAAAGTAGGAAATAAGTTTTTTTAATCAAAGATATGATATTGGAAATAAAACAAAAGTAGGTGATAGTATATGAAAGTATTATGATAAGGAAATTAAGCTGTAATAAAAACAATAAGATTCTTAAACAATCATTAAAAGTTAAAACATACTATGAATTTATTTAAAGTATTTCAATAAGTTACATTTTTTTCTGTTTTTGTTTTGATCACCATTTTCTTCAAAAAAAAAACTATTTTATACTGTGCTTTTATTTAAATATCCGTTTTATTATTCAATATTAAGGTGAATCTTCAAAAATATTTTTTTTAATGTATAAAAAGAAAAATGAAAAATTTATTCGCGCGAAAACAGTATGGGAATATATATCGGAATGTATATACATGTGCATCTAAATGTCGGTAAGTAAATCCAATAAGGATTCGGAAAAAAATGAGAGTAAGATTTCAGGGAATGAATTGAGAGTCTTGATATATGAATAAAAACTCAACGTAATTTTTTGGGGGTACTCTCGAAGTTATTAAAGAAATATATTAATAGGAAATGTATTTCTTGATCTCCATTTTCTAAAAACCAAAACTTAAAAACCACTTTGATGAAAGTTAATTCCAAAATATACACAAAAAGTTTTTTTTGGGGGGAGGGGTGCAGAGGGGATCTTGACCAAGTTCTAAATTTTCGCCTTATATATCACTGATTTGTAGTAAAATATACACGAAGATTCATCCAGCAATTTTTAAATTTGTTTATTTCGAATATACATATTTAGAAAATAAGTATAAAAATACTAATAAAAGCATATATCAATATGAATAAAAATCATACCAATGTGAAATTATGAATACGTAGAAATAATGGCATACTTTTTTCTTTGTTTTGTGCTACAGCTGTGAGAAGCAGAGAAATGACTTTTAATAATCCGATTTTAACATGAAAATATAAACTTTTACATAAAAAATTGTTTGCTAAAATTAAAATTTACCTATTTTTATCTGAGCTTACATCAAACTAATAGAAAAATATATTAAACTGAAAAATGGAATTAAGTAATTAAAATGGATCATAGTAAGTGCATGTCAAAGCAATTACTTCTTTAATACATTGCGTACAAGGCAAAAGCACGTTTTCCAAAGTTCTTTCTTTGGAAAAAAATGTGTTAAGAGTAATTCAGAACAAGAAAGTATAGATAATTAAAACAAACATTAAGCACTGTTATAAATAAAAAGAAGAATAAAAGTTAATTAGAAAGAATTTTATTAATACTTACTAAGTAGATCCATTAATTTTAATTTCAATTACTTTTTTTAATCCAAGGATTTTTTATATATATGAGATAAACGATTTTTAAAAACTTTCTTCAAAAGTTTCACGTTAAAGAGTAGGAAATATAATATCTTCAATAATTCTTAAAAAGTGTTTGTTTATGTATTTTGGGCCAAATGCTATTGAAAAATTAATTTCTTGAGCAATATTTAAATATCCATATAATTTCTAGTTAGATAAAAATGCCTGACCTTCTTTATCATTACTTTTATATCACCTATTTTTAGAAGATAAGCCAATTCTTTACCTGACATTTCTTTATTTCGTAGCCGATAGTATTTCCAATGAATATTTCTTTTGAATCATCAATGGAAATCTTTTGAAATTGAAGAAATTCAATCGATATTCTACTGTTTAATGCACTGAAATGAAAGTCTAGTACTTGTTAAGGTGTACAATAACTTATAAGGAAATTAAAATTATTTTTACATGCAAAATCGTATTCTGCACATCCGCTCTCGATAACTGTTTATTGTACTCAGAAAATAAGGGGGAGGGGGGATATCTCAATCCAATTTTGTCCATCTAGAAAATCGTAATCTGCTTCATCCAAAAGATAAATTTCTTTTTAAAACAAGCTTTAAAAATTTTTAATTAAATGCCTCCGTGTTCATTTGCGCTACAAATTCATACGAAGAAAAAAAATATTTTGTAAAAATGCCTAAATTGAAAGATTTAGTTCGTGCTTTATTTGAAATATATCGCCATAATTCAACATAATTGAGTTTCTAAAAATGGCAAATCACATCTTCCGGGAAAAAAAACTGAAAATATTTGTTTCAAAAGAAAATAACAAACAAGGAAATAAACCAACAAAAAAGCATAACTCTCTATCAGCAGAAAATAAGTGTTGTGATTTTCAAAGACCTTGACTTGCCGCTGTTCATTATAAACTTGTCCTTCATTTCCCACTAATTTGGAAAATAACATTTCCCTGTTTTTACTCGAGTTTTTCCATTTAATTGTAACTATGTAGCTGTATGCGTGGTCATTTATATAGTCCTGAAGTCACCTGAGAAACATACCACATACTTTATTAGTGTAACATTCCTGTTTATAAAATAATAGGAACATTATAAATATTATTAACATTAACGTAAGTTTCATGATAATTTTCATCCTTTGTATTGAAAATAGTATTAGAATAGAAAATATTTGAGACGTGATTTTATTTGCTGATGAAATGAAACCAATTATAAAGCTATATTTCATTTAAAGTTTTTCAACTCTTTTCAAAATATTTTCTGAAGTCAACTAATTTTTTAAATAAAATTCTTATTCTAAAAGCAGGAAACAAAATAATATATAGTTTATTATAGAATCGTCTAAATAATGATCCAACAAATGATTTATCTTCTTGTCCGTTTAAAAATTGTTTCTGAAACGTGATGATGAATTATATTGATGAAAAATTCACTTTAACATTTGACATCGTGAATGGTTTTCTTTCAGCTTTGTGTAATACTTGCCAAGGTACAAGGCTCTGACATTAACGGGAAGTGAATATGTTGTAGGATTATTTATATTCCATCAGTAAACAACGATCGATCCTTGCTTTATGTATTTACTAGCCACCTTTGGCGACCAGCTGGTTCGCCATGAGTAATGGGTTCTAAAATTTTCAATTAAATCACATATTCATTAGCCTTGAAGTAATTCCGGGCATTGATTGGCCTGAAATTAATATTTTCTTTAAGAGGATGGACGGAAAGTTCTAAAAGAACACGTTTCCCTAATAATATTCTTTAATTTTATAAATCAGTCAGTTTTAACTATCGGTTATACTTCCAAAATATTAAAATGTTTTTTTCGGTGATGTTGCCAAAATATTAAATGTGTTTTTTTTTAAAGAAAGCGAAAAAAATTATTGAATTATGATACAGATATTGCAAACGATTATAGAAATATGCCATTAGGTCGGGACTTCAATGCATATCCTGTCTAAATTCAATCAGGTTTACCGTAAATAAAGAAGATTTATTGAATTAATCATTTAGATATTGCAAACGATCATAGAAGCCTTTGCCTTGCACTTATTTTTTTAGAAAATATCACTTTTTATATTTATGTTATTTTATCCAGTCCCGTGCTGAAAGTTGTATTTCTTTAGATTTGATTTGCGATGATAGTTGTTTTTTTTTTTAATCTGAACTTCCGTCATTCTTTTATTTTATCCGGTCACGTGCTAAAAAACACGGTTAAAATATTTCTTTAAAAATTCTTTAAAAATAGAAGCTTAAGTTTTACATTAAAACACTGATACCATTAGAAGGCTAATTTTTTAATCTTTAAATTGATGTAAAAATCATGTTTATGCGATCATATTTTCGGAAGTTAAAGCGGAAAAACGTCAAAATTTCGCTTAAATTTTAATTAATTCAAATTCTAATTAGAAATTCGAAAAAAGGGCTCCGAGGTGCACATTCCCAACCTCCAAAGTATTCATGTACCAAATTTGGTAGCTGTAGGTCCAACGGTCTGGCCTGTAGAGCGCCAACACACACACAAACGCACACACACACACACATTGAGCTTTATTATAAGTAAAGAAGTTTCATGATTTCGAAAACCCTTGGCGTCAGTCTCTCTAATATGGTTTAATGAATTCGTTAAAAGATCTTTTCTTCATAGGCATAGTTTGTCAAATATATGAAACTTCCGTTTCATTTTCTGAAATAAAACAAGAGGAAGTATTTCTAAAAGTATTTCTATTCAACTTGACTTGTTTCATGTTTATAAAAACATAATTTGGTTATGCATCTTTCTCATATTACTTAATATTGTATACTTGCGCATTCTTGTTGACAATATGCTATTTTAGTATTTTCAAAAGTCAATTATTAATTTATTCATCGATTCAATTATAGTTCAGTTCCGAAACTAAAAAACTGTAAGTACACTTCGTCCGTAGTTATTCCTCCCTGGACATATCACTGCTATCTATGCTGCTTTGCTTGTGGTATTTAAGAAATAATCATGACTTTGATAAATAAATAAATTAGTTTTCTGAAGACCTGAGTTTATTCTTTTGGTTATTTCTTCATCACTTTCATTTTTAATTTTTTCATAGAGTATTTAAATAATTGGCATTTATTATTTCTTGATTTTATTATTTGTAATTAGGAATATGAAATTGCAGACACCTTTTATACTTCTTAGTTTTGATGTATGTAAATACGTTCATTATCATTCTTCTGTTGTGATTGTCCAATTCAAAGTAAAGCGATACTGCTTCGAATTCATTTTATCATGTAACATTATAATATACACTTTAAATATAATGTATATTGTACTAGTGGTTTCAGGTGGGTAAACAATTTATAACGTATATGAATTGTGTAAACTTGCAATTAAATCTCTGACGTAAGCTTGATACTCACGGTCACACCAACAAGGAACTTGTAAGAAATATAAAAATATGATAGACATTTAAGTTGCTTTATTTCCAAAACTGTTTCTGTTTATCGTGTAAATTAACTATCTCGATTGAAATAAACTATCAATTCTCAAGGATACATATCAATGACATCTCTAACATCTAATTACATGTTGTCTAACTTCATTTTCTTATCAATTTACAATGCAAAATTTGATTCCAACAATTAATTGATACAACTCATTTTGTTTGTATTATGTGTAAAAGTCTCCCAAAACCGTTCTCATATATTTTCTAATAAAGATATTATCCCTTTCCCTACTTTCATATGAAAATGTTGATATTGTTCATGATCAAGGCCATGAGTACTCAGATTTTTATTTTTAGAGTCCCACATATAGTACAGTTTCGTAGTATAATAAAAAAAACTAATTCTGTTTTAACTACATGACAATAATGAGCAATAATTACAAAATATCGATCTTAAGTAAGAATCTGTAGTTTTTATTAAATCTATGAAGTGGTTGTTGATTTTTTTTGGCGATTAATAGCCAGCTTATGGCCTACATATAAGTATCAGAAAATTGAATGTACATTTTGAATGCCATGTTATAGATAGACTAAATGCAAAATTTGGCATAAAACAGCTTTGTTAACAAGTTTACATGTGCAAAACTTCCATTATTCAACTCTTTGAGTGTTTTTTAGGTGTCGTGTTTATATACATAAAAAAGTGCAAGCCGATATATTGCCATCCGCTTGAACGAATTTGATTCTAAACATGGTAACACACATCTGTATTACAGGTTCTAAACCTATATATATATATATATATATATATATATATATACTCGGAAAGGAATTCTGTTAGTTCAAAAACTAACAGAAATCTACAAATTTGAATGAAAAGTTCAAACATAAAATTTCCTTCGTTTTGCTGAATGCAATTTTAATAAGGTTCATGGATAAATATAACTCCAAAAATGTATTTTTTGGACTCGGAGGAACCTGAAATGTGAAAGTTCTTTAAAATCTGGAGTTCCAGTTGTTTTTTTGTGTGGTTATAATACGTGTTTAAAAAAATATTTCGTGTTCTAGAAAATGAAAATAACTAATAGCTGCAGATTGGATGCATATTTCAGAAGTTATTGAAGAATCGAATTCCTGTAATAAGAAGCATTTGCCATAAGGTTTCATTTGATAAATAATTATCTTACCAGGGAGTTAATAAGCTCTAAAGCTAAATGGTTGAATGGACTCTCGTGAGTTTAGAGAAAAAGAAGAAACTTTTCAAACGAAATCTATCAAATAAATGAGTGAGTGGGCGATTTACTTTGGTCGATCAAGCAGTAGGTGGGATGGCTTTCAAATAAATAACATTTTTTAAAGAAAAAAAAAGCGTAGCTTAAGAAAAAAAAATACTAACATTGCCTCTCTACTTTTTTAAAGGTTTGACGCATTTATCGAAAAAAAAAGTGAGCCGTACACAGCTTTAATTTCCCAAACGTAAGCCCAAAACCCGGGGTCAGTGAACTAAGCGAATCAGGTGAGAACGCAGGGATGCACCCACGAGATCTTCGACGTTGTGGAATAAGTCTAAAAATGTTTTCAACAATGTGGCAGTGGTAATTTCTTTTTTTTTTTTCTACACGAAATGGGAAGTAAGGAGGGAAAAAAATGGCTAAGCAAAAACGTTTGTTTGCAAAAGAGGGTGAAGAGAAGCAATTGGCTCTTTTTCAAAATAAATAAAACACTTCGTGAGAAACAAGATCTTTTGGGTTTTATGCGGCAAATTCTCCTTCTTACATCACTTGAAGCCCATCAAGAGATTACTTAGTTACATAAATAGTTCGCCAAACTCTTTCTCTTTGGCATCTGATTTGGTGTGACGCGTTTCAGCGAATTTATAAAAATAATTTTGAAGGGCCTTTTTGGAATCGAGCTTTTCTACTGTCATGTCAACGAAATGATGTCTATGTTAAATTAAGTTTTGAAATTCCTTTCGTTTCGAAAATAATTTCTTCCCATGTCTGGGTTCACTCCCAATCCGAGTTTTCGAAAGCTTTTTAAAATCTATTTGTAAGGATATCGGCCATTCATTTCATTTATTCGAATTTAAATGCTTGGAATGGTGTATCAACAATTAAATCCTAATTGTTTATACACCCTTCGTTTGCTCAGAATTAAAATTCTTTCCTATATAATATCTTTAAAATAAAAACATAAAATACTGTAAATATATACATATTGGGCAATAAAGATTATAATTAATCATTGTGTAAAATATTAAAATATGTAAGTTTTTCAGTGTGTAAAATCTTTATCGTCAGCTTTTAATTAAAATTTTAATATCAACTGAACCAGAGGAATTTTTAAATCCACCGATTAACAAGTTTTTTTTCCCTTCGAATTATTAATATGTGTTATATTAGTACAGCAAATTTTTTTTCACAAATGCTGACAAAAGATTTGAGAGACTGTCTTAAGTTTAGTTTTAAGCACGTTTAAATTACTAGTTTACAAACAATAAAACACTTAAAAAACACGTTAAAATGAAATTTAAAAAGAACAATTTTTAAAGGTTTCTAGTTAGTTGAATTCTTAATTTTTGTACTTTGAAAAGCTGACGGTATTCTTCCTCATGTTTTATAAACATTCAAAGTTTAGCTCACTTAATATACATTCGTAGCGTTTATATAACGTTTATTTATATTAAACAAAAGCTAAAATTATTCACAAATATTTAATTTGTAAAAACGCGATGGGAAAACCTATAATCATTTTAGATGTTCAGAAAACTTTCAATTAAATCAATTCGATAATAGTTCTCTATTTAAATGATACAATTTATTTTTATTGAAAATCCAAATACTTATCACATTTGAAGCAGAATCAAATTTGATACACCTTTCATTAGATAGACGATTTTTCAATCTATATTCGCTATAGTTTTAAAAAGGTATCAATATGAAGGGCCGGATTCAAAATAAATACGAACTTCCAATCCCATATCCAATATATTAACTAAGATTACATTTTTCATAATCATTCTTCACATTTAAAATCGTTAACAGTTACTTTGAATTAACCTTTTAAAGTAGATACGTAAGCGATAATTTTAATTATGTGCCCCATTCTACTTTCTTTTTACTTTTACTTTTTTTGCTTTTAGTTTTTTTTTTTATTCATATAAGAAAGGAAATTATATTCAAAATATTTAACAACAACAGTTTCCGTTTCTTCAATTAATTACTGCACAAATTTAAATATCAAAAATTGCTTAATTCGATGCAGTCAGGTGTCCTTTATCAGCATAAGGATGTAGTTATTTTTGAAATTCTATGATTATTAACAGACACAGTTGTCGTATTTTTCAGCCTTGATTAAATAACGGCGCCAATATTCAGAATAAGAACATCACAGGGCGGATTGGAAGATCGCAACAACATGAGATTATATCTACTATCAATAAACCATTGTCAAGGCTTGCAAAACATACCAACATCATGTAGTGTAACTAACGCTTTTCGCCTTCAAGATCATTATTTTAATGTATTATAATCTTCTTTTTGAGTCAATAGACTACAATCCGAAGCAGCTGTGGTAATTTTCGACCATAATTAAATAAAATCGATTTTTGAATGAATAAATTATGACTGGACTTGTAAGGAATCATAAAATAAGTCTTTATAGCCTTTTAATATATCTCTTCACATTCAAGATTATTTGTAATTTTAATGAATTAAAAGTCTAGGAATCAATGAGATTGTTAACATAAAAACTACACTGTTTGTAGGCCACACCAATATGAAAACAATATTAAAACCAATTCAGACAGAATTATAATTGCATTATTACAAACATTATCAAGAAGTTCAGTTCATTATTTAAAAAGAACAGATATAGCTTCGTAGTTTGCTTGCATTTTAATTTCTGGAATATTTCATGTTTGTCTGACAAAAAGAACGAAAGTAGTATAGAACGGTTCTGAAATGCATCCCCTAAAAAATGGGCTAATGAATAAAAGCTCTTAGGCTTCAATCAACATGGGCCGATTTATTTTGTTCTAGTTTCATAGTTTTTTTTTAAAGGATTAGTCACAATGTTGCTAACGAGTTTGAAACGCCTTGCTGCGGGTTGTCGTTAATACCCTGATGGCAACTTGTACTTTATAACCGTAGTTGTATACTGGAAACTTTTTTGATGCAAGTACATTTTAGTGTGGTAGGATCTTTATGGTAAATCTGTCGTTCAAAAAGACCGTTGTAAAACAAGCATACAATGAGAATGGTGTACCACTGAAATTTCAAATTTAGTTAGTTGGACATTACAATAAATTTGTATACTTCAGCTGTATAATGATATAGGTCTAATTTTTAATGAAATTTCATTGTTATATTAATTTATTAACATTGTATAAATCAAGCAATATTAATGTTAAATTTTTCCATGTTTTAAATAATTAGAAAATACATCATGACAATCAAAGCGCTAGCATTAAAATAATTATTCTTGTCAAAATAAACATATAACAAAATACCTCTTATTACTGGATGCAAAGCGATATTTCATATTAAAACGATAAAAATCAATCAATGATGAACGTTATTGTTAGTCATTCATGGCTCTTTTTCCTGGAAAGTTTTCAAAAAATGCCTTCAAAATCACTAAAGAAATTACTTAGACTTCTTTAACTTTTGTATCTATATAATATAAATTAATAGAATTTACATCCCGAAAATTTACTTCAAAAGGCACCTAAATATTAACACGTTCCACGCCACGACTAACCCCAATCTTTCTCTCATCCATTAGCAGGCTAACTGCTGTATATATTCGCTCTTGTCAAACATTGATAGTGTTTTGGGATATAAAAATCATGTTCGACTGTGTTGTGCCACCCAGTATGAAATCAAGTCCTTTGTCAAGTTATATGAGTGAAAAAAATGAATATGAATTCAAAACTGATAAATTAATGTGTTGGTGGTTGAGAATCAGAGACATATAGGTGGTATTGGTAAAATAGTTTAAACAGGAATACTACCTATTGCGAAGGTTCTCGTGTTATGACCTCAGAGTAACCTTTGCCTATTTTCTCCAATTATGATACAATAAATTTCTAAACTATAACTCATTAAACAGGTTTATATGCCAATTTTTTTTATTAATTAGTTGGGAAGAAAAAAATGTGATAAGGGTCAAAAAGTTTCTTTAATGCGAAAGACTTATTCGCTCAGAGATTTACTACTAAAAAAAGTAGCAGCGTTACAGCTATGCAAATTCTTTTTACTTGTCCTTCGTCAGAATGGATATATTTTATATTATATATATATATTGCATAGTTGGAAGTATTTGCTGTGTTGGTGGAAGGATTTTTTTTCCGATTTTGATTTCGTTTATAATATATGATGTCAGGAATCATACTCATTTCAAAATTGAAAGGAAAAATATGGTTTATTTAGCATTTTTGTACTGCCTTCTTGGGACCATACTTGTCCTTAATTAAAACTGGAATTAAATTTTTCCACGATAAATGCTTTTTGTTAAAGATGAAAATTTCAGTTATGATTAATTGTAATGCATTCGTTAAAGATTACATTTCACAAGATCGTCTACAAAATTTGGTGCATTTTAATGTAATGCTTAAAGTTTAGCAGATTATAAATTTCTCCAAGTAATATGCATGATTAAAAAATCATCCCAAACATTCTACACAATCAGACGCGGAAACTCAAATTATTGAATTCTGTAAGCAGTAATTTCTTTTATAGTATGTACTTACTAAGAAATTTTAAAAAAATTATCTTCAAATAATCAAAATTTTAACGTTTTTCTTAAACAGAAGTACATTAACGCACAGAACTCATTAACATAGCAAAGTTTAAAAAAAAAACTTTTTACTGGCGTCATTTTTTTTCTCTGACTTTATTAAATTTTAATCTTTTCATATCTATATTTTAGATTAATGACTTTCATTATAAGACACACATGCGTTGAAGCATTAAAATGTAATTTTGTGTGCATGTTATTAATGCTATATACAATTAGGTATACAATTTTAAATATATAGATAAGACACCTCAATAATAAACTATATCATGCTATAATTTATGTTGGACTAGCTGTTCAAATCGGCTTTAAATCTTTTGTGCCATGGCAAATGGAATTCTTTCATTAAAACGAACACGATCAGTAAATTACATATGAAAATTCAAGCCTTCGTTAAGATAATATAGCTAAGGATTGTAAAACATTGTAAAAAAAATCGTTGCAATCAGTAATTTCTTGCTTTAGTGATTTTAAAAATTCAATCACTTTTTTTAAATAAAAATCTCATAGACAATTTTCCACTTTCAAATCATTTTGGTAATTCAAATGTGAAAAGGTTTTATCATGAAGAAATTTCTGAAGATGATTTAAAAGCAGGTAAGTAAAAGGAACCAAATATTATTTTATGAAATTCAGGCACACTATAGCAAAATTAAAAAACTTTATGCATAAAGTTTTTTGAAAAAATGAATTAACTTTAATTAAATTAATTCCTTTTAATAAGTGAGAAAAGTAATAGAACTGCACTAAGTTTCACCGGTTTTTAAAAAAAATAAACTATTAAACTGTCGGATATCCAATATCAACCATTTTGAAAGAAAAATATTTAAACAACATTTTAATAATTTTTTTAATATTTCAAAAGCATAGACACTACATTTAAAATCTTTGATAGAAAAATAATATTTTGATACATAAAAAAATAATCAGAAATAATTATACAAAAAAAATTCCTCAAATTTAAAATTAATGCCTAACATGATTTTTTAACCCATTAATGCATAACATGCTTTTTTATATAATTCTTTAAAAAATTGAAAGTTACAATAATTTTAATCTTATTTTTGTTAACAAAATTTAAAAGAAATTTACCAAGTTTGTCTTAAATTACATTGGGCATAAATGGGTTAAATAATCAGAAGGAATATGAAAACATCAACTAGATTTCCACATCCATGCCGCAAGTAAGCACCCAGATGTTAGAACTGTCAACCTTTAAGAGAAAAAAAGTATTTAAAATTTTAAATTAAGAGCTTTTCAATAATAATTTTAGACTTGCATTTCATGATATAATCATGCACAATAATTACAGAATACAATGCTCTACAGGACAAATATTTGTACTTCAAATTAACAAATTTGATACTAATTATTTCTAGAGTGGTAAATATAAGAAAAGAATCTGCTACAATTAAAAATAAACCGAAATGTAATTGTTGCTTTCAAAAACTTTAGAATATGTTCTCATAAAATCAATTTTAATATTGTTTTTAAAAAAAATAACATTTCAGCAATTTTGCTTAAAATTAATTTTAAAAACAATTTTAACATCTCTTACTATTGAAAAGATATTCAAATCAATCCTATTATTTCACTAAATTTTTCAATCGCATACTTTTGCTAATATCAGTTAAAAAATTTGCTCTTTCAGAACATTTATTCCAAAGCAGAAGTGTTACTTTCGTTTTTACAATTTTGGTAATGCTTACAGGCAAAAATATTTTCAGCAAACAGCGCGATGTAGAAGTCGATCTGAAAGAATGTAGGTGCCGATGTAATAAAACCAAGTGAAAAGAAGGTAACCGTAAACGGCTTATCAAGTCGTGTTTCGAAATAGAAGTTTGAAAATCAAGATTTCTAATTTCTTTCAGTTGAGTAATAATTTTCAAACTTATTCCACTTTTTTTAAATTTAAAAATGTCATTTTTTTTTAGTTTAAAGACGTTAAAAATTATTTTTTTTAATCCTTCAAGCCATTTGATGAAGAAAATAACCCATTACTGTTTATGTTAATTATTTTATTATGGTTATTACTGCTCCCATTCAATACGTAACATAAATATCACGAATAGCTTCGGTGTTATTAAAGTCATTATTAATTAAACGCAAAGAAAATAGTGTCGATAATGCCCAATTTCAATAATTTGATTTTTAATTATTTTAAAAGTTTCATACTAAAAATGAACTTATACCATACTGTAGAGCATTGAATTATGTTTCAAACAATACAAAACATTTTGTCAGTGCATTTTATTTCTGCGTGCATTGTTAAATTTGAGAGGGGAGTTTATGAATTACCACACAAAGAATATATTCGGAAAAGGTCACACTAGATTGGAAAGCGCAGAAGAAAACATGTAATAAAAAAAGATAATTATGTTATTTTCAAAAATAGTGCATTATAAAAATTAAAGATGAAGGATAATTATAGGTAGTGACAGCCCGAGTTAAATAGCTTATTGTCTCCAATTTTTACGGAAATAAAAATAAAATAATTGGTTTAACACGAAGTGTCAAAAAGGATACTTTCGGAACAGATTGTTTTATTCCGATAATTTCAAAGAATCTTTAACTCATATAATTAAATCTATGTAGATTTAAATTTTAACTCTAATATAAAAAATATATAAAGTTATAATATTTGGAAAAAGAATTAACAGTTTCTGGAAACCCTATTTTTTAATTATACTTCTTTAATTCTACTTTTTTAAATGTTTTCAATTATTTAGTTTTAAACTGACCATTAGACTATCCGGTCTTTGTTAATTCTTCTCTTATTTTCATCCAGTATTATTGTTTTCCAACAGCAGAAGACGCCATGCTGCAAAGCAACTTTTACCGAGCCAAACCGAATTTCCAGGTAAAATAATTGAAACAGAATAGCATAAAAACTTGGTTCTATTTTAAACAAAATTAATTTGGAAATATTTGGCAAGTTTCCGTCAGATTAGAGCTGATATATTCGAAACATTTCAAGTATTTTTTAATTGGTGAACAGAGAACAAACCTCTATTACTAAGTAAAAATTATTATCAGAATCAAATGCTGACCACTTTTAAATAATGTTAAAATATTGTATAACTTTACAATTAAAGATTATTTAGAATACAGAATTAGACAGTTTAAAATACAGAAATTAGGAAAATTGTGCAAACGAATAGAAAGTAGGAAACACCATATTTTTGAGGAAATTTTTTAAAAAAACATACCAAACAATTCCGTTGACGTAAGGCGAATGTCTCAGGAAATTGTATTTTTCGACAATAAGATCATGATCATCTTTAAATTCCTTCAAAATTTTATTATACCTATGAAAAAAAGAAACGTTTTTCAATGGGACAGTTCTATACCTCAAAAACAGATTAAAATCTCCCCAACCCCCTTCTGGGGAATAAAAGGATGACAGCATTGTATTCAGAATCATATTTTGCATCAAGCTATAACACAAGTTTTAAAAATTATCCTTTTACATCTCACGAGTTTGCTCTTTTCAAGTTTCATGCAACTCTCCTGAAAAGTAGACGTAATGCGACTTATGTATATCTAATAACATGGTTCAGAATTTAAAATACAATCAGAAAATCTCAGCAGAAATACTTACTGTTTGAATTCCATTTTTTTCCTTCAAGACTTCTTTTAACTTTTTTACAGATTAATTTTATTGTCTAAGGCAAGACATTAGGAAACCACGACTCATAGAACATCTACTTTATAAAGCATACTCCTCATATATGAACAAATAGGAGTGTAAATCCCAGAACATAATGTATTAGTATGCATCCTTGATCTGTTAATTGGGAAATCCATTGCAACCGAATCATCAAAGACGTATTAATGTAGCTACAAGTTTGGCAGCGATACTAGACAACATAATTGAAAAAATTGTGATTTTTTTAGGGAAGGGATGATAGAGTGATCGCATTTGTCATCACAGCAATAAATAAGCAACATGCTTATTAGAAACAAGCAATTCCTGGATATGAAAGGCTAGCAGAGAAACGGTACTATTTATCAAGAAATATCAGCAAGTAAGATACATGGCAATCGTTAATACTTTCAAAATAACAGAACAGTTTTTATAAGTTGACACAACATTCGAATTAACGCATACCATGGTCATGTTTGAGATATTATCGCTTATCTGGATCGCCTTGCTCTCCACTTTTTTCTTTTTTGGCAAAAGGAAAAGTACTCTTTCTCGGTTATACCTTGTGACAATCATTTTTTCTAGTGTAAATGTTTTTACCAGTTTCACACTTTAAATGAACTTTATTATTTGTCTTTCTTCAAAGTTTGCGCAAAGAAATTCAAGCACTGCTAAAAGTGGAGAATATTCTGTTTGAAAAATTGCAGGAAGAGCTCTGTATCTGTAGCTTTTTGTTCCGGATAATGGACTATTCTTTATTTATATTTTTTATATTTATTTATATGTTTTTATTTTTTATTTATTAATTATTTTTTATTTTTCTTCTTATTATTTTTTTGTCTTTCCCTCTATGTTTTTGTTTTCTTTCTCTCTTTGCTTTTATTTTATTTTTATTTTTTTTTGCGCTGCCTTTAGCTTCTTTTGCATTTTGTACACATGCATGGGGAAAGTTATGTTTGAATAGCGAGTCTTTTGACAGCTATTTAAATTTTATTTTTTAAATTGTAATTGTAAGCTTTTCACCGGTGTAACGCCACTTTGGGCACACACCTAATCATCATCAGAATACATTACGTTTGAGAACAAATTTCATTACTGATTCCGAAATTTTAAAATTTAAACTACATGCGAGTAAAGTAACATTTATTAAAAATATAATTTCTTGATAAATATTTTCTGCAGTATTGCTAGTTTTTAAGATGACGAACCGTCAATAGCTCCTATTTTACTCAAAATTTCATGAATAAAACACAAAAATCATTTCAAAAGGACAAAATTTTGATATATTTTTAAATACAAGGAAGCCAAAGTGGATTTAATAAACAATAAAACACAGAAGAAAAAAATTAATCGCTTCGTGATCAAAGAATGCAAGTTAAATTCGTCGTGCTAATTTAATTCTGGATTCCACAATACATCTTGAAGGAGGAAAAAAACAATAGGAAGTTATAGCAGAGCGTAAGACAATGCACTGTTGGAAGTTGGAAAATTAGAGTAATTACTAAGACGGCACATAAAATGACTTCATTGTTAGTTGCTGCATTTGTCAACCTGAGTGCTCTCCAAAGCTTTCTTTCTCCATTCCATTTTAGTTTCATTTATACATTACATTACATTATTGTATTATATTATATATATATATATATTATACATACAATCCTAACAAAAATTATGTACATAAAAATAATTAAATGATCAAAAATATTATAAACTATAGTCAATTAAAGCAGAGAAATTAGATCTTTTTTACCCTGTGAATGATTTTTTAACCCTTTATCTACTGTATTATAAACTACTGAAAATTCCTTCATAAATATATTTTTTTCTAGCTACCATATTGCTAATTAAGGGATATACAAGAAAACAAATCTCACGGTGAGAAATTTAATTTGTTAGAACTAATTAATTAAAGTGGTACTTAAAAGTACCGTCAGTACACTATGTATAAATTTCCTCATAATAGAAAAAAAATACGTATGTTATTCGTGATGAAATTTAACCTCTTAAAAATGTTAAATAACCAAAAAACACTGATAAGAAAACAAAGAAATTATCAAACTGACATAATTTTATTTTATACATAATAATGGTAGAAATTCACATTTGATGATAATCATAAAAACAATTTTTTTTTCATTCACGCATTTTTTTTATTCATTCTGTATTGTCTTAGAATATTATTTGCCCA
>JAPMOQ010003875.1:1622649-1650726 GCA_026543055.1 Argiope trifasciata
GTGCCGCCATAAATCCCGAAAAACCTGTTCACATGAATAACTTGAACACAAATGAAAGCTCTGGAAAACGAACTGCGCATTTATACGTTTTCGCTGCGATACTACTGCCATCTGTATATTTGCATATTGCTATCCCATGACTTTTGTCACTTCAGTATATTATATATTATATATATATATATATATATTGCCGAATTCTCCCTTGGTCGAATTTTTTCTTCATCTGATATATCTGAATGCACCATTACTATTTGCTCAAGACATCCGATTGTTACTACCAAGATTCAAAATTGAGCATTCTTACTATATAAAGCTATTTTAGCCATAATTACTTCAGTACTTTACTTTAGTTGGATTTGGAATTACAATGTCATAGAGAGTGATATTAATAATCGTTTTTGTCATTGAATCAGATTAAATTTTGAAAAAATATTCATATGAAACAAAAAGAGCAAAATGATTGAAAAATATTTCAGAAAAGAAATAATTCTGAGTGCATGATTTTTTTGGCTAACAAAAAAACATAAATAACTCTAAACCATCAATGTCTGCCATCTGCGTATTTGCATATTGCTATCCCATGACTTTTGTCACTTCAGTGTATATTACATATTATATATATATATATAAAATCCAATTTAACTATTAAGTTAAACAAATATTTAACTTTTTCCCTGTACTGATAAATATAACAAATAAGAATAGTTTTAATATACTTGAACAATGCCCATACAATCTGCTCAGGTATAATATTGATGAAATTAAAAATAATACTTACAATATATTTCAATTGGAAGTATGGAAAATTCACTTTATTTACAAATGATGAAACAGCATCTAAATGTTGCTTAAGAGACTGAGGTTTAACCCAAGCAGGCCTAAAAGAAACACAAAATCAAATGTTAAAATTAACTAACTATGCTTAAATAGAAATATTTCAAAACAAAAGAGAAACGTCTACTTACGGTAAAATATTTTCGATTGCTAAAACATGGCATATTTTTAAAAAAACTGTAAAAGAATATATTTGTTATTTTTATGTATTCAAACTTATTAGAAACAATAAAGCAAGAATACTATCAGAATAATATAAAAAGTTACAACTTGTTAAAACAGAAGTTGCATTAATCACTTTGTGATGGTGATGATTCAAACATTTAATGAGTTTATAGAGACGTATATCACAGTTGCGAGACTTAAATATGATGATTTTAAGTATACGATTGGTTGGTTCTAATGGTATAAAAAATAAGGGAAAAAACAGTAAATGTGAATCTCTACTGAAAATTTACAAGAAATGGAAACAATAGTTACGATCCTATAAGTCACCAAGCATGTTAAAATATTAAACAGATCAGGAATTTTTCAACATTTTACCTTTTAACACTATTTCAAATACTAAACATATTCTATTTCCTCATCTATGAATATATAAAATTTTATAAAAGACTATTAATGTCAACTATTAATTCAGAGAGATAGGAACATAGATGATACAGTTTCAGACATAAAATGGCTGTTTTAAGTCAATTTAAGAGTTAAATTAATATTCTTCAGCATAATATATTACTTATATTATTCCATTCTTCTATTTTCTTTGTCTAGGTTTTCATGCATCTTATTTATGACTAGCCGCCTTTGACGACCTGCTGGTTCGCCATGAATAATGCGTTCTATAATTTTTAATTAAATCACATATACATTAGTCTTGAAGCAATTCCGGGCATTAATTGGCCTGAAATTAAAAATGTTTTTTTTCCGTGATGCTTCAATATTAAATGTGTTTTTTTAAAGAAAGCAAAATATATATATATATATATTGAATAAATGATACAGATATTGCAAACGATTATAGAAAATATGCCATTAAATCGGAATTCCAATGCATATCCTGTATAAATTCGATCAGGTTTACCGTAAATAAAGAAGATTTGTTGAATAAATGATTTAGATACTTCAAACGATTATATAAACCTTTGCTTTGCATTTATTTTTTTTATAAAATATCACATTTTATGTTTTCTTTATTTTATCCAGTCACATGCTGAAAGTATCATTTCTTGATTTACGATGATAGTTTTTTTTTATTATTATTATTATTATTATTTGAACTTCCGTCATTGTTTTCTTTTATTTTATCCTGTCATGTGCTCAAAAAAACATGGTTAAAATATTTCTTTAAAAATTCGTTAAAAATATAAGCCGAAGTTATACATTAAAACTCTGATACCATCAGAATGCTAATTTTTTTTATCTTTAAATTGATGTTAAAATCATGTTTGTGCGATAATATTTTCGAAAGTTATAGCGGGAAAACGTCGAAATTTCGCTTAAATTTTAATTAATTCAACTTCTAATTAAAAATTCGAAAAAAGGGCTCCGAGGTGCACATTCCGAACCTCCAAGGTATACATGCACCAAATTTGGTAGCTGTAGGTCCAACCGTCTGACCTGTAGAGCGCCAACACACACACACACAGACACACACATTGAGCTTTATTATAAGTATATAGATATAGATGTGCAACATTGTCTCTCGCCACCTTCTACATAATATTCTTAATATAATTATGAAGCATATTCTTAATAATAACTGACAGAAACGCAAGGTAAACACATGATTTTAACAGGAAAAAAATATTCAAAAAGTACAAAATATGTAAATAAATTTTATTCATATTTTCAAAACCCGACATATTTTTACTATCTTAAACTAGTTAAGAGTTTTTAAAAACTATTACCTATTTTTTAAACTCACCAAATCCTGTAATAAATGCATCATATCCTGACTCGTGTACAAAATCTCCATCAACTAAAAATAACAGACATTTCATGTTTTGAAAGAAATAGATTTTACAAGAGAAAATATTACAAAGATTCTAATATCAGACACATATCTTATATAAAATATTGTAAGAAGTTCATAATTACTATAAAAAATTAGTAAAAAATGATATTAAACATAGAAAAACAAGGAGGAAAACATATCTTTAAAAGTATAAAATATAAATATCTGTGCTTACTTTAATAATAATAATGTAAATGTAAGGATAGGATTTTACCAGTTTTAATATATGTAGCAAAAAGGCTAAAATAAGGGGAAAATATACTTGAAATAGTAAAATGAATTAAGTGTAAAACTGATAATTACAATATAGGTGTGGACAAAACACCCCGGGAATTTCTTCTAGCCTGTAATGAACTGTTCTAAAAATCATTACTTTAAAGCAAACTTATTATGCCAAAAGATGCTAGATTTTAATTCATGATTCTTATTTTAATTTTATGAATATATAGAAATATATAATTAAGATATTAATACCACATAAATATTGAAGTTTGCAGAAACAAATATTCAAAAACAAAATGAATAAAACTGTTCAATAAAAATGACAAATCCTATTAGAATCACAAAAAAAAAAAAAATCAATATCAATTAGAAAAATACATTCGTTAAGATATTTTTTGAAATAATTATAGACACATAAAAAAATAAAATTATTTAGTTTTCTTGAACCATGATAAATTCTTTGGGAATGAATAGCAATACATTAAAGAAATGTTGGACCATGAAAACATTTTAAAGGGTTGTCAAAATACTAATAAAATATTAAATAATGAAAACATTTCATAAAATTGTTTAACTCAGCCACACAATTTAAAAAAATTCAACATGAATATACAATTTACAATCAACTTTAAAGAACAGGTTTGGATAAATGTTTCTGTAAAATTTTGAATAACAAGCTTTGTTTCAAAATTAATTATTGTGATATTAGTAAGCAATTTATTAAAAAAATGAAGTTAGCCAACTTTTCTTAAGGCTGATTTCATAAATACATAAATTATTTATGAAATTAGCCTTAATTGCATAGGGCAGTTTCATAAATGAATTAAAATATGCAGATAAAATACCATTGCAAAAATAGAAGCAAACATTAAGTTTTATTTTAATTGCTTGAAATTGTTAAATAAAGTACAGATTAATTTTAAATGAATTCAGGAATTTTAATCTTGCACCCCATAAATTCATAATTTTATATATTACTTGTAAGAGTTAAAATGGTGTCCATATTATAATATTAAAAACATTATAAAAAAATACATATATAATAAATACATATATTTACCATATTTTTGGCAATTAGAAGGTAAAACACCAGGTGAATACAGTGTGTTTAAATAATCAGGAGGGCTATATTAGAAAAATTTCAAAAAAATTTAGTTCTACAGATGAACAAAAAAAAAATAATAATAAAAGCATTAGAAATAAAATGGGTGTTCTTAAATCTATATTTAAAAAAAAAAAAACAGCCATCAGGCTATTCCATTATACTTGTCAATAACCTTAAATAGTAACCTTTAACATTAAATAGTAACCTTTAATAGTAAGACATACCTTTTAAAAAGTTCATACAATGCTGTTAGACATGAATTCGCAGCAAATCTTTTAAACTCTTGTACCTGTAAGAAAATATGAATTTAAAAATATTAAGTAGTAATAATTACTTATATCAATCATAATTTTAAAGTTACCTAATGAATGCATTAATATCTTCTAGTAAAAATTAATTTTTATATTAAAATAATTTAATTGAAACTATTAATAATTATAATAATTTAACATTAATTAACTATTAACTATTCATTCACTATAAATAAAAAGAATAAATCTACATAATGATATATTTTGTGCGTTATTCATTTATATGCAAATCTAGACATTTAGAAAATTTTAAGGCTATAAGAATACAAATTATGGCATTTATCAATTATTAAAAAAAAAAAAAGACAAATGACAGTTTTTAAAATCATTGAGCTAGAAAAAGCTAAAAAGAATTCAAATAATTAAAATGGAATTGGATGTTATTCAAATAGCACCCCATTTTCCACACAACCAAATCAAAAGGAGAGGTATAGGTTACAGACTTAAGCTACATAAGATAGATATGAAAAATTGAAAATTTAAATCCTAATATCTATTAATCAAACTTAAAAAGATTTTTTGCTTAATTCTTGCAAGCAGTTAATTATTTTAACTGCATAACTAAATTAGAGAAAATAAATCTTAAAATATAGAGTGCTTTGGATATACAATCAAGTTCAAAATCTAAAAATAATATATGAAAAAATTTGTAAAAATACATGAATTGTCTGGATTTAAGCTAAACATGAATTTAATAAAAAATTAATATCAAAAGCACTTATCAGTGAACTAAAACTAAATATTTTTAGGATTTTTCCTTTATTTTTCTCTTTTTTTTAATCCTTTAATCTAATATTACAGCATTATAAATACAATTGAATCTTTTTTTTAAATTTCTTTTAAATGCTTTGTCAGGTGTAAAAAAAACATTTAAAAATGCTGCTTTAATCATTTTAAGATTATTCTTTTTTTTTTTTCCTATTCCTCTTTCCCTTCATTTTAACCACATAAAAAAATAGCATGCTGGTAAAATGCATCAAAACAACAAAAATTAAGAACCAATCTTTCAAAAAATAGATCTTTTACATAAAATTATATAACAAAATTATAAACAGGGGTAATAATAAATGAGCTCACCTCTCTTATATTGAGCCAGATATGTTTTGTATCATATACAACTGGAAAGACACTGTGCAATTCTTTCTTAAACTTATCATAGGAATCTACAAAAGGCACATAAAATACATAGAAGGGGAAAAAAATTAGCTAATTAGAAGCAATCATACGATGAAAAAATTATCAGTGAAATTTCCCTATAATGCATGGTTTTAGAATTAAGTTTCATAGAGAAGAGGAAGCTTTTCAATACTATATGAATTTTTACAAAGTATAAGAACATATAATGAATCCATGATATTTGACAAACTGAAAATGAATCTCCCCACTTAAATATATTATAGGGACCAAAACACTTAGTATATGTAACAGAGAAATATCAAAAGATCAATAGTGCAAAGGAAATGTAGAAATTGTGTTACATTTGAAGAGCTCCATGCCTATTTGTATAGAGATATTAACTTCAGAGAGAAAAAATTGAACATGGAACTTAGTTTTCTGTTGTTGTCTTTTTCCTGTAATTCAAATAAAGATTGCAAGCATTTAAAAGAAAATTGTGTTAGACAAATGAAAAATTAAAATATTATATCTAAAAAAAATTTAACTTGCACAATAAAAAAAATTGAAGTACTGCAGTTTAACAGTACTTACATATGAGCTACCTTACAAGTGTTTTTCTGTTCAATTTTATTCATATCCTATTTTGAAACAATACAAAACTATTTTAGGGGAAAACATAATTCATAACCATGTCCAGACAAAGTCAAGTTCATTTTTTCTTATGAATCAAATTAAGTTCCTGAATACTTTATTCTTTTTGTCTCTGAAATAAATGTAGTAGAAACAAAGTCTTTGTCATCTTCTTTTTATCAAGACCGAAATAAAGATAAAACACTTGCTCACACAAAACTGAAGACACATTTCAGCAATAGCAGAAGTACTAAGAATGAAGATTACTTCTCACAATCACTATATCAATGAAAATAATAATCTTGATTAAAAATCTAAAGTACTTTTTATGAGCAAAATTGTAATGCACTAATCACCTCACAACCTATAGATGGGAATAAATCTTTCTACAGATATGCTTATCTTTGAAGATGGTACTTCTTTCAGAGGAATGAAAAGGGATTTGTTCTTTCAGAAGGAGGGGAAGACTAGATTTTCTAACTGGTTGGCTTGCATTGACTCTTCACATTATTCTAGTCAAAAATACCAAGCAAGATTATGTCTAGCAAACATTCAGCTAAAAGATTTTCTTACAATTTAATTTTAAGAATATAATAATCCCATATCGAGGAAGTAAAAATATTCCTTCCATATTTTTTAATATGCCTTTAATCTAGATTCCTTTGGATGAGTGTTCATTACTGCCACACAATCCAAGAACAGCATTATGCTAATTCAAAAATTTTTAAATATTGTAGGAAACAACAGATAATAAACTTAATTTATGTACTTATAACAGTTAATATAACCAAAAGCTGAGGTTTCAAAAACTCTTCATGATTATCAATTGTTTAAATTTCAACACAAAGATATTTCCAACATTCGGAAAAACAATATAATGAGCAGTTGTTTGGAAGAATATATTAATAATCTGTATTACAATTTAAAAAAAAAAAGAAAATAATAATTTTAAAAGATTTTATTACTCTGGAGAATTAAAATTTTGAGCATTACCTGGCAAATTCTGGTGAAAATTTTGATAAAAAAGCATCAGATCCATAAGAAGATTGTGCCCAACAATCGGCTAAGGATTAAGAAATAATTTTTTTAAAAGTATTGATTCATAAAAATAAAGTTTTTAAAAAAATGCATTTGAATAATATATTACATCAACAACAAAATAGAAAACAAATTAAAAATTTCATTAAAAGCTTATATTAGGCTAATTTTTTAAAAAAAGGGAATTTCATACAATTATAGTTTAAAATATAGTATTACTGTAAATTTTGTGTAAATACCTATAATTTCTATAAATAAATTTTTTTTAATTATACACCTATATCAAATTGCATTTATGAAGGGGAGAGGACAGTGTATATAAATGTGACAAAAAATAAACTGTCTGCAATAACAAAAATAGCATGCAGAATACATATGCATTTACTTTAATATACACATACATATTATATATATGTTTCTTTTTTCATGTCAAAAACGTAGAATTTATACTTCTGAATTTGGTAACATAAAAATATGAACCTGTATCTTTATATATCAAATTATGATTAAAAGAAGATTAATCATATTTTCTAGTGATGAAGTTTGAGAGTTTATAATATAAGATACGATAGATAAAAATCAAAGACAAAATTTAAAATGATGGCATTTGAATGTAAAATAATTCACTGAGAAGTAAATTAGATCAAATCTGATAATTATTATCAAGAAAAAATATAAGCAATATATTTTTAAATAAAAATCAATAAAATTGATTTCATTAAAAAATCGGAATAATAGTCAGTGGCAAATTTTCAAGGCTAAGGATTGTTAAGCTTTGAAAAGCCGGTGTTAAATACAATAATTATCAATTAAGAATATTTATAATAAAAAGAAAAACTTTAAAATATTCAAATAATAGTAATTTATCAGGTATAAACGATCACCCCATCACTTAAATAATGCAGTATTTATGAAACCAAGCGTCTGCTTAGATATTACTGAATACAAATATGGATGCTACATAATCATAAGTCATAATACAAAGCATACATAATTTAAAGAAAGAAATATGACCTAAAGTAAAAAAACTCAACTTGCTGATTCAGTACAAAAGATATTAAAGTGTGTCTCATTGAAGACTAATTTATCGAAATTTACGAAATATTTTTTGTGAGTTAAAAATTACAGCAATATAGCTTAAGTATGACTGGATCATTTGATCATACAATATTAAACAAATTAATAAAATCATGGAATATAGTATGTTTGAAATGTCTTTATTGGATACAATTTTAAAGCTTCTAATTAAGTTAATAAATATAGAAAATTATTTTATACTGAATTGATGCCTTACATTATAACTTTTTTGCTTATAACTTTCAAGATAAAATCTAACATCCAAGATCTATCAAGGTTAACTTCAATCAGTTTCAGATGATAGCCATAGAATAAAATACCATTTTAATAAGTGAAGAGATAATTTCCATAAATCTAATTTTCTGGATTTAAATATATAATATACATTATCTACATTAGACATTGCTAAAAAAAAAGAGATAGATACAAGTTGAATTTTAATTGATGTAAATTTCT
This sequence comes from Argiope trifasciata, assembly GCA_026543055.1. Lineage (NCBI taxonomy): Eukaryota > Metazoa > Arthropoda > Arachnida > Araneae > Araneidae > Argiope > Argiope trifasciata. The sequence goes on from JAPMOQ010003875.1 coordinate 1,631,453, forward strand.
GTAGTGTTAATTATCTGCACTGATTTTATGATTTTCATTAGTTTTTCTTTACGTTGAAAAAAAAAACCCCATGAAATAGGAATTGAATAGTTAATGCTTACAAAATAAGAACTTTTAAAGGCAGCAATAAAAGTACCCCCCCCCCCACCACCAAAAAAAAAAACAATTTCTTTGGACAAAACCAAGACTTTCAAATTTACTTCAATAAAGTTCCCATTTTATGTTGATCTTTCCTTCCATTAGAAGACACAGGTCACTTTGTTTTATGATGTTTACTTTAAAAATAATATTTGGTTGATAGTATTTTTGTAACAAAAAATATTTAAATCTACTGAAAAAGGTTACAATGACATTAATATCCTTTCCTTCTATACTCTTTAATAATAAATATTCATAATGATTATTTAGAATTTGCAAAATTATTTCACTTGAAAATTAATTATAAGTTAATAAAAACTCGTTAAAGTAACATAGCATAGGATTGTTTTTCGTTTTATTTTTGCTTTCCTAAAATATGGATTTAAATTGATAAATAGTTTATATGCTATAAAAACCCCAAATACTGAACATAATTTCCTCAAACTTGGCTTGCAAATATTAGGAAGTATAAAAAATGTTTTAGATATTTCAAAATATTAAGTAGTTAAATTTTTTTACTACTTAGAAAGATTATTTAATCTTTGTCAAGTTTAAAGTATTAAAAATATTAAAAATATTATTTTTATAACTCTTGACAGAGCCACTCCTAATATTTAATTAAATTTTCTAACATTTCTTAAAAATAAATACAGAGAAAAAATCCATTTTCAGAAATAATTAATTGTTTTAAGTAACTAATTTTTTGAAAAGGTACAATATTTGAAAATCACATATATAAATATTTTGTTTCCAATTAAAACGAGCTATAATAGCTAAAATACAATAAACAGCCTTTAAAAAAAATATCTTCCTATCTGTTTCACTGATTAAACCGCTAAGATTTTATAAAAATTTAAAACTAAAAACTTACTTTTTGACAATTTTTGAGCAATCTAAAAACTTTTGTAAAACCAAGAAAATCATCTAAAACCCTACAAAAGAAAATATTTAATCATTATATTCTTAAATTTAAAATTTCATTAGATACTAATCTGATTATTTTAGTTAATGAAGTTTCACCTTTCTTGTTCTTCAGTTTTATGTTCTTCCAATTTTTTCCTTTCTTCAGTAGAAACCATTTTTACAACTATCTATAAATGAAGAAAATATAGAAAATACAAAGAAAAAAATACAAACTACATTCGATTTTTATAAATACCTAATATTATTCTTTTTACAACCGTAAATTGCATTTAATTCTGAAATATTTTTACATACATTTAACAAAATATCAATTTTATTATTAGGAAATATTATACTGAAATAACTTTGACAATAAGTTGATAGCCAATAGGATCAAAAGCTGAAAAAAAAGGTTCAAATAACTATTTATTCTCAATTTCCTCACCATAGTATTTTTTAACAGCTTTCGATAAACATAAAATTGATTTTGTAGTCATCCAACATAATGTTCATTGTAACATGTTAACTTCATTTTCTGTTGATATCTTATACATACAATTATATCGCAGCAAACAGCAACAGTATTTGGAAAACAATTTCTCTTGTGATAGATTCTTAAGTTAAAAAAGCATAATAATTTTTTTTAAAAAATTTCATTAAAAGTTTGACTTATATTAAAGGCTACTGAATACAGAAAAATAAACTGAATCTTCATACCTTAATCAGCAACAACAGTGAACACAATTTCACTTCAATAATGAAAGAGTGTAGTAAACTATGTTTAAAATATTATTTAAAAACAAAAACAGAAAATTTAACAGAAAAAAAATTAGTATCAATTTTTTTAATCAAAAAAAATACAACATTTTTTGTTATATATTTTGAAAGCCATTGTAGAAAACTCCAAAATTTTACTTAATATTTCATTATTCAAAATTACAAAATAAAATCTTTTGACACAATCATTTCCATCATTAACAATAGAACTATGTGAATGTATATGCAAACCTGAAAAAAATGAAATTTTGATACTAAGTAATTATTTGGCATAGGAAGTCAGATTAGAAATGTAATTAAAAGTTTACATACCAAATCATTTTCAACATATGCCCAACATTTTGGAAATTTACGTCTAATTTCATTCAACTGGAAATACACATGCCATTCTAAGAAAACAAAATGTTTAAAAAAAATGATAAAAGTAATAATAGTAATAATAACGTATATAATAGGCTCAAGAATGAAAATTTTGTAATCAAAACTTAAATGAAAGAGCCAAAAAGAAAGTAAATACATTTTTCAAAAAATTAAGACTTTAAAATGATTTAAGAAATTAACAATATCATGAAACAGAATGAAAGCGGAATGATTTCATTCTATGTTAAAACTTTGAGGCAATACTCCTAATAATCACTAATATACTAAATACACTACCATATCAACTAGAAATTTAATCTAGCAACAACTATATATCAAGCAATAACGATATTTTATTAGATATTTATCAACAACGAGAAAATACTTTTGTGTTCTATCCATTCAAATTTTTAAAACAGTAAAGTAATAGATGAGTAGTAGGAAATTAGATAGTAATTATAATTTCTTTGAACAATTATTCATCTTTATTTTTTAAAAATGGAATTAATGTGAAAAATATACTTGTAAAGCAAACAAGCTTTAAGCAATTGTTAAATCAAGATTATCATTTGAAGATAAATGGTGTTTTCATTCTTGTTGCTGATCTGCATGTCATGCAGAATTTTTTTATTTTTCTTTTGCCAGAATCGTCTTTTCTTGGTATGTTTCATAAATTAATTTTTAGTCATTTTGATTCATCATGACATGCAGATCAGCAACAAGAATACTATTTATCTTCAAATGATAATCATTCTGCTACATAAATAAAGACCCTCGGGGAAGCCTGCAACTAGAGGGCATGTTTCCAGGTAGCAGATTGAGGAATGCCTCTATAGATTATCCTTTGGGTGGTAGGAGAAAAATAAAATTCCCATGCACAAAACAGTCAGAAATCCAACCTCCTTGAGGCAACGGGAACCATTCTTCCATGGATAGTGCCTTTTGGATACATTTGAATTTTTTTATCATTATTATCCATAGAAAACAACAACAACAATATAAATAAAGAGTTAACATTTGGAGGTAGAATTTTTATATAATTATATTTTACTTTCATAAAATTAAATTATTCTGGATTTTGCGAAATGAGCAAATGTGTATAAAAATTTTGTGGCAAATTTGGTATAAGCTTTTCTGTAACATTTTTTTTTAATTAGAAAACAGCAATATTTTGAAAGAAAATTTAATAATGGATTACAGCATTTGGAAATAATTAATATCCCAGTTGCACAGCCTGTAGCTAAATACTGCATAATATTGTACAAGATTTTGCAATAATATGATATTAAACAATATTGAGAATATTGTATAATATTTGTGTGCTATTAGGGCAGCAAATTAAAATAAGTAGAAATAAAAACAAGCATTTGGAAAATATTTTAAACAACACACATACTGTCATAAAAATATTCGTCTAATGACCTTGAAGGAATAATTACGCAATTCTGTGATGAGAACATTTTATTTAAAGCATTCAAGATGATTTAGCCCATTTCCAAGAAGACATGCATAAAAGTTTTTGACTAAATCAATCTGCTCTCAAAACATTAAGAGGAATGGAAACAGAAGTCCAATGTCTGCCAACCAGATCATACAGATAGCCAATGATCAGCTCAAAGAATAGCTCACAATTGTTGAATTATGAAGCATAGGTCTTTAAAATTTAGTACCGGTCAAATGTTTAAAAAAGCGATGAAGTACTTATGTCCAGAACTAAGGAGCAAGTATCTGTCCTTCAAAAGGATTCTGGATCTAGTAATTTGATTATTCAATCCTCATGACACATTAAGTGTCATGAGGAAATTCAAGAATCTTTTCCCATTTAATTTAAAGGAATAAACATTAACAGCTCACAATTTAACAAAATTTATAAAGCAAGGCATAAATGCAAGAAAAGTAAATAGCTCAAATAATCTCACTGAAAATGTTCAACAAATGGAATAGTTTAACACACTGCCCTGAGACAAAAATAAATATAAATGAAGAGGCAAGTTAATCATTAGTTTCATAACATTTGAAATGTAATACTTCATTAATCCAGTCATCACATACAGCTATTATAGAAGTAAAATAAAACAAAAAAGTAATTTATTTTGAAGAACTATGTTTCTGAATTATTACCAACCATAATCAAACATGGCAATTCAATCCCACCTTAAGGCATTCTGAGAAATAGAATGACAGGAAGGCCACTACCACCAAGTCAAAAACTGAGGTTAAGTTCTAAGTGTCATCAACATCCATGGTATAACATATCATCCATAGATGGTGAATTTTAATGTATAAAAAACTCCAATATCATTTAAATTTTCATCAAGAACCAATCAGATGGTGGGTGGAATCCTCTCATCCCCATATCTGAGATACATTATCAACCATCAGAAACATATATTACATATGCATCAAAAATAGCACTGAACATAATGCTTAAATATGAGAATTCAATGAGAACATATAAACTGCAAACAACTTCTGCCAAACAGATCAATAAAACATTAAGAAATTGAAATAAATCTAAAATTATTGAAGTTCTTTTTAATTTCAATTTAAATATTTTCAAAGAAAATGAGTTGTAATGAATAATTTTTTTAACTTATTTGAAAAACTTCCAAGAAATTTTAAATAAAAATTTTTATAAACATATATTTCAGAATTTTAAACTTAATTCCATTTAATTATCAACTAGTAAAGGTATCTAGAAAACTGCCAATAATTTAAATTTTCCTTAATAATTTTTCACAAATAATAAATATAAATGCTTAAAAAATTCATTCTCACTTTCATCAATGGGGAAAGTTACTTGTTCTTTTGAAATGACAGCCTTGTATTTAGCTTTTTTGAATGTTTTGTCAATTAAATCATTTAGTTTCACTTGATGTCTTGGATCTTGAAATCTGTAAAAAAGTAAAAAGCATTTAAATAAAAAGATAAATGTTAGCTAATTTTGTAAATCAATATATTAAGGAAATATAGCTCAACAAAATATGCAAATAAATTAAAATGTCATTTATAAGCTATACAAATCTAAATAACTTTTCAAAATTGACTTAAATATTTGGAAGAACAATTGAAATAAAGATTTCATGTCAATTCAATAATTAATTTCACCAAAAAAATCAAATTTCCACTGAACATGTGAAGTTTAAACTTTTCTGCTGATACACACAGGCAACTAACAATGTAATAAAACTGAAATGCATGCACAGAAATTCAAACTACAAAACAGGTTTCTTAACATTTTACAAAATCACTAAAAGCCCCTATTTATACATATAAATGCAAATTCAATAAATTGCATACTATGTGTTTTATTTTATGTTAAACAAAAAGATATTATCAATAACAAGGCTCCTTGATTCAAATGGTAAAGCATTCAACACCAAGATTAGAGGTTCAAGATTTGACCTTATGATGTTCTGTATTTTGATAAAGGGAAACTTTTTACATTCTAATATGCATTTAAATTCAAAAATGACAGATTTTTGATCACAAATACAATGAAACATTAGCAAGGTTTAATGAAAATTAAAATACCAAATAAACTTTTTCCATATATTTTTAAAATGTACTTGGTAAAGTATTTTCTCAGTGGTAAAATAATTCAAAATAAAATTCCACATGAAACAAGCTTAAAAAGAGGAATTTGACAACAAATATTTGAATACCTGAACGAATGAAAAAGATGAAAAACCTAACCTAAATGAAAATGGACCTAAAGATGAAAAAATTTATTTTGGAAATGAATCCACAATTTCACAAAAGTGGATTGTGATTTATGTCATACACAAACTTAATCCAATCAAGCTATAAAAAGCTTTAATTTTTAAAAAAATCAAAGTTGAAGATATTTTATCATTTGAGGTAAAGATTTAATTTTTAATTGTCTTACAATTTTATATTTCCACTGATCTTTAGATAGATTTTCACTCATTGAGAACCTAGTTTAAATATCTATCATATTTTTAAACTTGGCACTTAAACAGTGCAGCTTTAAATTATACAAAAAATTGGAAAACTTTAATAAGCAACATATCAATTCAAAAACACACAATACTATAAAAATAATAAAAATGTATATAATTTTAATAACCAAAAAGTGTGGCAATCAATTTCAAATATGAACTATGCAAAATGATAGTCATATTTAGTTTGTGTATAATTTTTGTCCCATGGCAAACTAAAGCTTAAAAACTTATCTAAAAAAGTAATTTAATATATGTTTGATTTCCTCTAAAAATTACTATATGAATATATTATCGTTAAGAAAACGAAGGAATAAAATGTGTAAAATAAAAAAGTGGTTTTTGCACATAATTATCAAATAAATTTATTGATAAAAACTTTAAAGAAAAAAGAAAAAAAATGAGAAGGACAAATAACAATTTTAGATTTTCTCTGACAGCATATGTAGCATATATTTATCTACAATTACATATTGTTTCATCATGCTTTGCCACTTATTTAATTTACAATGACATGCAATACCTCTAATACCTCCTGCGCTTAGAATAATAAAACTTTCCTTGCTTGACTCAAATTGAAATTTCATTAGTAAGATTTTCACAACAAAATTTTAGTCTTAAATGCATAACAATATCAAAATCTTCATGTCAATGAAAGTTACAAAAATGTGAATATGCGCTTAGAATAATAAAAAATTTCAGCAAACTCAAAGGATCAATGGCTTTGATTTACAGTCTCCTTGCAGAATAGTAAAATGAGTTCAGTTAATAAGCATTTCTGATTAAATATCATTACATACTATAAGCAAGTGCACTGTTTGGATAATTGCTTAGCAAAATTCCTCTTTGATTACTCACACACAATACAATACGTGTAATTGTATAATCGTTGAAAATTGCACAGAAGATTCTAATCTCTACCTGTTATGAAAATATATTTCAATTGGATTACAGTAATTTTAAAATCAATGGTAATTATAATCAAGTTAACCAAATGGAACAAAATAATCAGCATTTTAAAGAGAAATTGTATTTATTATTAAACTAAGTCCCTATGGAATTTGAACAGAAACGCATCACCATGTCCCATTTGTTTTAAATCGCAAAGTCAGTCTTGAAAAGCATCTATTGTAAAGCACCATAGCAAAGTACTTTTACTTCAATATGGAATTTCATAAAAATTCTAAATCAGAAATTGTTAGTGACATCATGCAAAAGCAGCTATAATTACAATTAGTAGATGGTTCTTAATTGAATGGTTATATGCATATGCATTGAATTGGATAACTATGTTCAATTAATATAAAAGTGAGACAAAATTTAAAGGCAGGTTAACTCAATTACTTAAAAAACAATGATTTAATCAAAGACTCAGAGTATTTACTTTTAAAACTACTCTTACTGCTCTTCTAAGCTCTTAAAATTAATTCAATTAAAAATCTACTTATCAAAACTTACAAGAATGTCGTTTTCTCTGCAAAATGGAACTCGTACCAATTTGTAACATAGCAAAGTATTTTTACTTCAATATGGAATTTTATAAAAAATTCTAAATTAGAAAATTGTTAGCAATATCAAGAAAAATCAGCTATAATTATAATTAGGATATGGCTATTAATTATATGACTATGTTCATAAATACATAAAAGTATACATAAATGTATACATTTTGTAAATAATGTTCATTTATACTTTTCATGTGGCAAACATATTGTTCCATCTTCAAGCTCCTGACGTACTTGCATTTCTTCATTTTCATTTATGTATGGAATTCCTTCCTGAATAAACTAAAATTTAAAAAATAAGAAATTTCGGTTTAAAGTGTTACATTTCATTACATAATAAAATCAAAACTCCAACATAGTAGTTATTCACATTTTTCATGCTGTTGTCATAGTAAGAAAAAATATGTTTTAAGTTTAAAAAGCAATAAATTCCAGAAAAGTATTAAGAACCCTTGTATCTTCTATTTAATATCTAATATCAGTAATTATTTTCACTAATATTGTAAAATAAAATATATATTTGAAAACATTTATGGAAAATTCAAATGTATTAACAGTTCTCTGGTTCAAAACTCTGATGCATCCTTTTGCAAAGAATAAAGCCAAATAAAAATTAGAGAAAGAATTAACACTGTTAATGCTTTGTTTCAAAACTATACGAGGAATATTTTGAAATAGCCTTTTTTAATTCTGTACAAAGGTCTGAGGATATTAAAATTCAAACTAGCATTTACTCTTTCACATACATGACAATCAGAAATATATATTATTCAATATAGATCTAATGCATATCAGGCTTAAAAATTGAATGGAATTTAGTGTCAAACTAATAGCCTACTAACTTTAAAACTGTGACTATCATTGAGTCCTTATTGTTTCATCTTTTGATTGCAATATGGCCAAAAAAAAATTTTAATAAAATTAATGCTTCAGGTTACAAAAATTACATCTCTAAATTTTCTGTTAATCTAAAAATGATACCTATGCCTTTATCTGGAACTGCAATCTACAATTTCAAAAATTTCAACTAAAAAAACATGAAAATAAAAAAGTCAATTAAATTTTTACTTTATTAAAATCAAAATTATATCCACTCAGAAAGTCCAATGCAGAAGCCTGAAAGAAAAAAACACACACATCAATTTCTGATTTTTTTTAAAGTATAAATCAGGCTAAAAAAGAATGGTTATGAAGAAAATGGTACAAACAAATAATATGGCCTAGTTAATAATACAAACCAAGTAATACAATTGTTGTAAATATGGCAAATATAATCATTGTAATATAATATTATGCAATATTATACAACAATTTATGCAATATTATACAATAATTTATGCAATAATTTTTATACAAAAAAACAGATGATAAACACTGCCATAAATTAAATCTTATCTCTTTAAATAGCAGAACTAAACCTCCCATTCCAAATTAATAGGTGCTTCAATTAATTATTGGTAAATCTTTTTTTTAAAAATATCAAGATCCAGAATACAAAGATTCAATTATGTATAAAATTATTCTGTATGCAAACAATAGAGACAGGTAAATAACTAGATTTTTTTTAGAATTAGACAACCTACATAATGCATCACAAAATACTTTCAAGTTCGTGAAGTATCTCAGAAATCATGAAAATATACAAAATGATTGTGTTTGTTTTTCAGCAAATTCTTAAAATATAAAAAAATCAATAATTTAACACAACAGATTTTCAAAACTTCCTATCTTTAAAATGCTTCAGAATAATCTGAATTTTATCAACAAACAACACAGAGTGAAATTAAACAGTGGTTCCTCAAATTCTTTAATAAAGATTTTTTTCTTAATTTCAATAAAATTTATACTGAAATATTTATAAAAAAATACCCATAAAAGCAGTAATTCAAATGTAATAAAAATAAATTTAAAAATAAAAAATAGTGGCATTTTCCTGTTCTGCTATTCTTATTTATACTTATAAAAAGCTTCCATACAGCAAACCATGAATTAGAAATCTATTTTTCTCTTTATCTCTTTCCACATTAAATCCTAATTTCAGGCCAGTTCCCATCTAAATTCTATAACGAAATTTGCTCTTCTATATCAATGCTGCTGATAGTTTGCAGAGTAATGGTAACATAAATAAGTATTCCAAGGTAAAAACATCCATTCTTGCAACGGCACGTTTAATAATTACTAATGTGATGGAATTTTATAATCAAAGTTTTGTTGTTTAAAATTATCAATATTTCAAATCAGAATGTTTCCACAATTATTTTTTTCCCTTCATTTAGTATATTTTTTCACAAAAAGTACTTAAAATGTGTCTTATAAAATCTTTATGATTTAAACCAAAATTTTATTTACCATGTCTTTTAAATACTGATGTCCTAATAATAGTACAGAAATAAAATCTAATTTAATAAATCCTTTCCATTTCAGCAGAACATTAAAAGTGTGGATATCATTTTAAGATTTTTCTTTTACATAAAAGCCATATTGGGATATTCTGCAACATGCTCTTGGCACTAAATTTATATATATGTAATCTATATTTATATGAATCTGAAATGCTACTGCTCAATGCAGTCATTTAACGGCAGAAATGGCAATTTTATAGATAATCCTCAAGAATACCGAATATGCCAAGTTAATGATCCCTTGCTTTATGACAAATTTTTAAACCGTTAGGGGGAAAAAGCTGTACAGAATTCATACATTAAATTCAGTATTCACTGCCGAAGCCTTGACAATCTGCCAAGCGATGGACAATCTTTCAATCCCAGAAAAGCACAATCTTATTATTTCAGATAGCTATTCAGTTCTGTTAGCACTTAAAAATGTCACTTTTTACTTTCCTAAGGTCATCCAAAGACTCGCCTCAAAAATTTATATCAGGAAAAAACTAAATCAAGAAATAGTACTTTTGTGGGTTCCTGGACATTCCGGAATTTCTTTTAACGAAGAGGCTGATTATCTGACGAAGAAGGTCTCGGCATTTACACTATTTCTAGAATGGATTTCTCCTGAAGATATTTTTTCTACAATGAACAAAATCTCTAGACAAAGCGCATACGAAAACTACCTAAAAAGTAAATATCAACCATTATTGGGTGAATTTCCCAACATTATATCCATCTCAAAATGGACAGAGAACAGAATACAAGATAAAATCATTGCCCGTATAATCAGCAAAACCATCATCACTCCAGGACTTCTTCATAAATACAATCTTACAGATAACCCTTTGTGCAGAAAATGTGGAGAGATAAGCGATATTTCTCATATTCTTCTCAAATGTCAAAAATATTCAACGTACAGAACGGTGTTATGGAACAAGCTACAAATAGATGATCCCGATATTTACTACGATGCTCTCTTATCCCATGTTTTCGCCAACAAAAAACATCTGATCATCTTTCTGCAATCTCTCAAGTACTTTGATATTTCTTAAGTTGCAAAAACGAACTCTCTGTGTGTGAGCGCGTATCTTTTTTTTTCACTCCAGCAGGTGGTGCTTCATCTGTGCATTTCGGAATACAGGAATGTTAATTTCGAGAACTTTTAGTCGCTGCTTTGTGGCAACCAGGGGATTATAGCCTTTGTCGCTCCATATCCCATAATATTTACATTCAAGATTCAGGGGGAAAAAAGGAAGTAAAGATCCCAGAACCAGCAAGAATCTTGTCAATAGGATGTCACTCCATTTCTGATTATTACTGATTGTGCTTGGCACTCCATTAGCATGGAAATTATAGCAATCTTTCTAGAACTTTCTTTGCCTTGTCACAGAAACCATAAAAAGTTCAGACATAGAGCTGAAATCAGTCATTATTAATGAATAAGAAGGGAACTGAGTTCAACTCAAGCAAATAATCAATAAAAAGTAACAAATGTGAAATTATTCTTATTTACAATTAATTTCTATTGTTATTGTGTTTCTTTTGGTTATATTTAATTTTAGAGTTTGTGCTATTAAGTAGAATAAAGCATCGTGATTATTTAATATCTAGTAAACTTTTTTTACCCTATACACATTGTATCAGACAAATCATTTCTGGATTTTCGATGAGTTGCCATAACATTATATAAAATAAAAATTTAAAATAAGTATTAACAATTTTTAAAAATAAAAAAAAAATATTTAAAAAATAAGAAAATATACATAAAATTTATATCATATACTTTGATTTTTCTAAATTTTTTGATTTTCTTGATTTCTAACCAATTTTCAAAATATGACAGTAAAAAAAAAAATGCTTTTAAGATATGCGTATTGAAACATACATTTAAAAAATACTAACTTGACACATAAATATTCTGTCAATGCTGCCAATCATACAAGGACGAATGTAAAATACAAAGGTTTCAACAGAATAACTGAAAAAAATAAGCATAAACAAAATCTCTAAAATAACTATGAATGAATAAAGAAATATGAAAAAAACAAGGATAATAAATGTGCGTATTTGGTAATTTTTACAATTACACAAATACTAGCAAATGATGAGCTCAAATTTGGAGCAATATTTTTTAGCAGTTACAGAGTTCTGAAACAGTAAAATACAACTTTCTTTTGGCCTCTTTTAATTAAAGACTGAATTACAGTATAGTACAATTATGATAGCTATCTTTGAGAAATTTCTAGCAATCTTTGAGAAATGATTTCATTGCTTTATTTAAAAAATTATCTCTCCCCAAATTTTTAAGAAATTGGAATAGAGTCCAAATTATTTATAGCAAGTATTTCTTTTAGTAACATGCTTAATATAAATAATTTATATATTCCCAACCAAAGTAAAGTTTTTTTATAAAACATTCTTTGCATAATCTTCAGAAAAATTATTAAAATGTTACAAAAAAAATTAGCCAATAAAAATTATAGTTAGACACACATTGAGTATTAAGAAATCGTCAGATTCATCAAAAATTTGCAGTTATTAAATTTGTGTGATGAAAATGAATTTTTAAAATTTAAAGCTGAGTAAAATTTACTTTTTTTGCAATACTGTCGAAAGTTACAATAAGAAAATGTTCAGAATTCAGCTTAATTTTTTATTACTTAGAATTTTGATTAAAAAATTTTTCAAAATTGCACAATTATGAATATTTTCAATCACATTAGTATACATGAACCAAATTTCATAGCTGTAGGTCAAATGATCTGACCTGTAAACCAGTAATACTTGCAATCATTATTATTATTATTATAATTAAACTGGTAGGAAATACATATTTTCTTTAATTAGTGGTTTCTAATAATTTTCAAGTAATACCTGTTTTGATTTAAACGCTTGGTAAAAATAGATAAACCTGCAAAAAAATATTTCAAAATTAAATAGAGAATAAAAAGATTACAAAATAATGTTTATGAACTTTTTTACTGAAAACAACTACTTAAATAATAAGAAGAATATTATTAGGTAAATAAGATACAAATAAAAAAAATTATAGACTAATATTTTTTCTATTTATTTTAATCATGCAACTTTCAAATATGTTATCATGAGGGTGTAAACAAAATAAGTCAAAATATTTTTCAATTCTTAAGTAAAATGCCAGATACTAATGACAGTATTTTAACTTCAAAGTCTCTAAGCTTATCACATTTTTCTTTTTGTGATTTTTTGTCTTGAATTTTTTTTGTTTGTTTGAAAAATGAGAAGAAAAATAAACTCTTATATGACAAATTTAAAAGTACAAGTGATCACATTAACATTGTAGCTCAGTATCTTTCTGTAAATTCCCCCATTTGATGTAACAAATAAGCAATGAACACTTTTGAAAATAACTTCCACTAATTAAAATTAATTTTTCAAACTTAAATATAAAATGAAGAAATAAACAATCCTTTTTTTAGCCAATATTTAAGGATTTATTGCTTGCACAAAGCTATGAAAATATATTGGCCATTTTTACTACATTAACATATCATTAAAAAGCCAATCCCCATAGTTTAACTTCAGAAAAGTTTCAAAAATTCTACTTATACAAGGAAATATAGAGTACAAAACTTTATAGATGGAAGTCATGAATATTAAGCTAATTTTCAACACTACAAATTATATAATCTAAAGAAAAATGACACTTACCTATCTGACATGGTATGAAGCTAACTGCTCGACATCTGAGTTTTGTATATCGTTCCTTCAGATTGTCAAAAAGACTATAAAATGTGCATAAAATAAATTCACAAAAATATAGTTTGCATTACACTATAAGTTGCAAACAAGTTTGCATTACACCATATTATTTACTACATAATTTGATTACTATTTTATTTTATAATATATATTATATTTGAAATGCATATAGTAATTAATTTCAGAATGATTCCATTCATAATGTCAGCAGTAATATTTACAGTTTAATATGCTTTAAAATAGTTCAATGAAAAGACATGAGAATGAATTAATATAGTTTATTACTTTTACGATTCTTCCAGGATCAATAAAATAAGTTTAAAACTAATTCTATTTTAAATTTAATAAACAATAAAAATAAATCAGATTACTTTAAAACTTGAAGATAATATTCATAACTAAAAAAAAGACATAACAAAAAAATTTGCCTTAATTAAAATTATATTTAAATTGTTTGCATATACACCCACTATCTAGTCAATGATAATAAGGATACATTTAGATTCAACAATTATCAATGTTAGGGGACACACACAAGAAAAGAATCTTATTTAAAACTTTTAAAATACAAGAATGGGATGAATAAGAGGAAGGATGATAGGTATAAAATGCAATATCATGAAAACCTCTTATCCAACATGCCTGTTGTAATTCATAAAAATTAAATAGGCTTTCTGAACCAATATGATGGTTATTTATACAAAGTCCATTCTTTTTTTAACCATGATCAGATAACAAAGATCAGACCAGAGGCACATTAAATGAAACTTTTACATAAAAGCAACAGCTTAAAAATACTTGATCTACATTACAAACGTAAAGTACACAAGAGCAAACATAAAGTAAATTGAGATCTTAGGTGGTGATAAATTTCCAATTGGAACCAAGCAGACAGACTAAAGTATATTTAAACATTACTTAATTAACAGACTAATTTATAATACAAATTCTATCAATTATAAAATTAGGAAATACTAATATTTTTTCAAATTTAATTGTTCAGGTTCCGATCAGTTTCACTACATTCATTTAGTTATTACAGTATATGTAAATAAACAGTATCTGCTTAAATGATATTATAAACATAGATATTGTGTTGTCATGAGTCATAATAAGTCAAAACATACATAAAAATACTTACAAAACCTAAAGTATGTTGATTAAGTTAAAAACGTGTATAATAAGAGATATTGTAATGTACATTACTGCAAAATAACTGAATCTGACATAGGGTCTTTTTCATCACAAAACCAACATTTAACAACAAATAATATGTAAACAAGTTATAAAATGACATTCTTTTCACAATTAAACTACATGCACTTACTTGTTATCATTTGATGGGCCTAGATTTAAGCCAGTGAACTCAGTATCGATAGCTAGAAATAAATAATATATGAATAAAATATAATGGAACATTTTAAGAAACAGATGACTGAAAAATATATAAAGGTACAAACAAATTTGAAGTGAAAATAGAATGAATATTTCAAACAAATATTTTCAAATTCTGTAGCAAATTTTAAACAAATTACCATCAATTCCTCCCCCTTACCCTCTAAGCTAATTAACAAAATTAAACTTCTGAACGAGAGATGGTTACTCTCTTTATTGTTAAATTCCTGTTCTTCTCAACTATATCAGTCAAAATATTCTAATTTATGCTAATTTTTTTTTAATTATACTTTTCTTATTATATGAGACTCTAATCCAACCTTTTAAAAGTTATATACATATTCATAAAATTACAAAAAAACTACTAAAAATAAAGTCAGATTTTAAAATTAACTGAATATTGGCAGCATGAACAAATATTCCTGCTACCAAATCATTTCACTTATTTTTACATCTATGATAATACTTCATACAGATATTTTTAAAAACCAAGTTCATAAATAAATAAGAAAAAAAACTAATGCAAAAATAATCTTTAATATTCTAATTTTTAAATTTATTTGCTATTTTAATTTATTTATAATGACACAATTATTTATGGGATTTTTATAAAATCCCTTAAGCTAATATATTTTTTATTAATTATGATCTTTTTCTTTCAAAACATTTGATTTCTCACGAATAAACTAAACTATTTTAAAAAATCTGATATTTGCCTTACTTCCCTAAATAATTTGCATATAAA
This sequence comes from Argiope trifasciata, assembly GCA_026543055.1. Lineage (NCBI taxonomy): Eukaryota > Metazoa > Arthropoda > Arachnida > Araneae > Araneidae > Argiope > Argiope trifasciata. Next base: position 1,647,363 of record JAPMOQ010003875.1, read on the forward strand.
AACACTAATAAAAAAATATAAAGCACCAAGAAGATTTTAAAACTTTCACAGTAATATATAATTTTCCAGTAAAAGATAGAAAATTTCTTCTGAATGGTTTATTAAAATTTACAAATTAAATTTCATTTAATACTTACAATACAGAGCATTTAAGTAACAATATAATCTGATAAAAACATAAATCTAGCAATAAAAAAGAAAAACAATACTTAATTATAAACACTTGCATTTACTCAAAATATTTACAAAGGAAAAATATACCAATAAAAGAAGAATTTTTAATAGACTGTTCCACCAATGGGAAAATTTCCTTAAAATTTGATCTTGTAACTTCAACCATATTGGAAAACTGAAAGTAAGGATGAATAAATAAGAATTATTAGTCTGATTAAGAAGGTGAAAAAATATAAATTTATAACTTAAATTTACTCATAAACCAGAATAAATAAATGCTGCATTTTCTGATAAATAAAAAAATTCTACAAAATATTACATAAAATATTGTGAAAATTTGTCAGGATATAACTTCAACTAATTCATTAGTTAGTTTTTATAAAATCTGATATTAGATAAATAAAAATCTCAACTTGCAACTGAAGTAAAGAAACTGCTGTTACAAATGAGTCAAATGTTACATTAAGCATACACACAAGGAAAACCTTGACCAACGATTAAATGATTAATCATAAATTCATAGCCTGTAAAATTGAACCCAATGCAATCATCTAATGTTTGGAGCACCCAGAAAGAAGAGTGCCTTATAATAGATTATAAGGTTATTTCGCTAACCAAACCTCTATCTCAGAGACAAATAAATAAAAAAGACTTGCATTCTTTTTCTCCCAAGAATTAATAATTTGCTGTTACTGCATTAATGAATAAAACTTTTAACACAATTGCCGAGTACAAATATTTATGGAGTGCATTTGTCAAATCATCATACCTGAACAAATATTAGAAATCAAATACAATCTTTAAAAAATAATTCAGAAACAAAACATGAAAAAGATAAATTTTATCTAAATTTCTAAAAGTAAGTTTAAAAAAATAGTTAATTAGAAAATATTAAGAGCTTACAGTACAATATTACAACCTTAAAGTTAAGCAACAAATAAAATTATTCACAACTCGTAAAAGAGAATAAGGTTACTTACATAATAAGGTTATTAAGAGTGCAAGTTTAACAACTGCTAGAGACACTCCATCTATTTCTATTAATATTAAAGAAAAAAAATGTGAATGTAAAGTAAAAGACTGTTAGACCAAAAACAATGAAATTTTTTACAGATATATCTAGAAGAATAGAAAAATACATTTGAGTGATTTTTTTAAATTATAATTTCATGTAATTAATTTTTTTTAATATTATAATTGTTGAAAACACTAAAATAGGAAAATAAACTTTACACCAATTTAAACTTAAAAAATGATCTTCATTTATCTATTTTTTAAAATTAAGCTTATTTTAGAATAATATAAATCACTGTTGTAAAAAACTAAAGTTGTCAATATTACTAAAAATATCAGTCTCAAATTTTACTTCATCATTGATGAACAAAGCTATGTCTAATTTGCATTTAATGAATACGGTTTCAATTCTAAGCATTTTTGAAAACACTTTTTGATAAATTAGATATTTATTATATTTATATCTTAAAGATTCAAGTTCAAAAATTAACAATAATGTAAATTTTTTAAAGATTGTTTATTTTTAAACATGAATGTTCTCTCTTGTAATATAATTAAATGAATAAAAAACATAATACTATTATTATAGGTTAAAAATTATTTTTCAAAGTATATTGCTTTAAAATAATCCTTTGAAATATTGCTAAAATTTAAAAAAAATATTGGGAATACTAATAATATAAATTAAGAATAGAATTCTTCTGAAACTGCAGTGCTGACATTCTACTTACATTCTTAATAAATAAGTTTAATTTCAATAAGTACGTTATTGAATTTGAATCATTTCCATTTCAAATTAAATATCAAATTTAGAAGACAGAAAATTAAGCGCATGAATAGCACAGTAAACCACACAGTGCAAAACTAAATAGTATACATCACATGCTTGTCAAAATTAGAAACATTTTGCCAAGAAAGCTAGTAAAGATAAGAAATAAAATATTTAGTTGAAAAGAAAAAGAAAAGATTATATACTATATTTTACATAAATCAATTATAATATATTTTTAAAAGATATCAACTTAAAACATTTTGATGTACAATAGTATATATTTCTAATCAGTATAAAGTAACATTAACCAAATTTATCTGATTTTTTTAACTTTAATATTAGTTTAAAATGCATAGTTTCCATAGAAATTCAATCATATTACAATTTTTTTATTTCACCCATCTTTTGACAAATTATTAAGTAGTATCATTTATTTTGTGGATCTGTTCTTTCTTCCTGGTAACATTTACACTTTTTTTTATCAAAATAGAAAGCTTAAATTTTATAGCTTTAACTACACTATCTTCCCTGTGTTATAACATATTTCAGGTGCCATTTCAGTTAAAACAGCTTCACCAATTTTATTTCTTAAAGTTTTAAATTTCAGTATTTCAACATTCTCACTTCAGTTTTATAGAATTATTAAAATAAGTGAGAATCTTTATTTATCTTATTCAAACTTCAGTGCTCAAATTATGTCAGTGAGAAACATCGTAGCGGGATAAACCGTTAAATGGAGGAGTTTCTCAGATCTCAAACAGTATTATACAATATGAAAGACTGCCGTTCCATTGAGTTAAAATTTAGATTTTTAAAACAAAATAATGAATGCCATATACAAGAATTAAAAAGATTTATCTAATGGGAATCAATATATTGTTTAAAAATACCTATGAAAAACCAAAGTTAAACAGGTGTGCCATCCCCGACAATTTTCTTTTGTGCAGTTATATATTTTTTAAAAGTTCAATTTAAATATAGCAGTTTAACTGGTATTCTACAATTAATCTACTTCAAAAAAGTTTAAACCCTATTTTATTCGTAGCTGTATCCTTTCATTTAATTAGGTCTACAACAAAATATATAAAATATAAAACAGTATACCTTTCTAAAATATCAAGAACATTAAAATAACTATTACATAGTCAATACATGGTTTTAAATACTTTCGGTTTCGAAACATATTTCGGCAAAACGCATGTGATTGATTGCTTGAATCTTAATCCGATATCTCTTGATTTATGTAAAGCTGCATGTTTCAAATTAATCTACCATAAAATAGCAACAATTAAAAATATTTTTGAAATTTTTGTTTTAAAATATTATGTTTTTTCAAAGCTGTTCTGCTGTATTTTTTGCAAATCGTTCATATTTATTACCAGTTAATCACTGAACGTTATGCAT
>JAPMOQ010003875.1:1650736-1668547 GCA_026543055.1 Argiope trifasciata
ATGCATAATCAATGGAGATTGTGGCAACAAAACTACCGGCAACATTGTTGTTCTTTTTTCTTGCCGTAACGAGTTAATTTCTCTAGTATACAAAACTAGTATATCTTATTATTCAATAAGGAATTCAGAGTAGAAATTGGTTTCCTTTATTTTTTTTCTCTAATGGCTGGACCGTCACAAGATTCCATTCAAATTAGTGATGGTAATAGATTTGTTTCATTTTATTATTCTAATTTTTATTGAATTATTTCATGTTCTAATGATCATATTGTTTAGATGAAGTTTTCCGTCGTAAATTGTTGATGGACGGTGACGGAATGGGAGATGAAAGACGACTCACATTACTGTTACGAAGTTTTTTCACTTGGTGTGATGCAAAGAATGATTCAGATGAACAAATGTAAGTGTCCCCGTTTTATTTTACCTTTGTTGTCGTAAATGATTTTGTTGTAACTGGAATTAACAATTAGGTTTTTTTTTTTTTTTTTTTTTTTTACATTCCTTTTAGACAAATATAAATGTAGCCTCTTGATGAGTCTCAAAAAAAAATTTTAAGTTATTCATTGTGTTTTTAAATCTAAAATTTTATTAACTATTTCGTTTCAAATTATGAAATAGTAACAAATTTTTACTATTTATCTTCATCCTGTAAAATCTTGATTAATTTTTCATTTCTAGTTGCTGTTGATTTAGCATAATAAAACCTTATTTATGATATTAATTAAATATGCATTTATAGAGAGCTAAGAAAATCATCACTTTTATAGCAGCAGGCAGCAACCATCATTTAACTTATATATTTGTGAAATATTGCTGAAATGGTATTGGGGTTTGTGCTATTATTTACTGTTGATTTCACATCACTATAAAATTAATTATAAATGTTGCAAGAATATTAATGTTCTCTTATCTAAAAGGAAAATTTGTAAATTTTCTAATGTATTTAAGTTTTATTAAAACTGAAACAATTCATTTTATTTTTTAACATATATTAAATTTGTAAATTGTTTATGAATTCAAAATTATTGTTTATGAATTTAAAAATATGATAATAGTTTGCACATTTTATCTATATGCAAAACGATGAACTTTTTATATAATACATTAAAAAGTTTGAAACTAATAGATTAATATTGCCTTTGAGCCTTATAACTGTGGAATATTTTAGAAAATATTCTAAAATTATTTAGAAAGGATAGTAGCAATGAAACTATTCTTAAAGAATATATAATAACTATGCTATTTTATTAGTAGGTAAATGAGCAATAATTGCTGCTGAATGCAAGAAATTCTATTTCTGTAGCAATCAGACAGGCAAAACTCTGCCTTTTTAATTGCTACAAAAGGCTTTTATTGACTTATTTAAAAAAAATTATCAAAAGTGGGGATCTCTCAATTTGTTGTCATGGGCACCCTTGATAGGATTTTTGACATTCATTGAATAGTTGATGGTATAGCACCTATAGCCTTGCTCTGCCAATTACTAATACAAACTCCAGCAATCTAGGAGAATGATTATACCAGGCTCCATATATTGTCATATTAACTTGATTGTCTCTGCTGTTCAGTCTTTAATTGTAGAGAGAAAAAAAAAAGCATCTTTTAGATCTTCTCTCGGTATCTCCAAACAACCCTTTCCACAGTCCTTATCTCTTTTGTACTTATTTCGATAAATTTCCTGAATCATATGTGGTGTGAATGTGGAGACCTTTACTAACAATGTTATTCTGACATGCCTCGTGACAAAAACTTTTCTTGCAATCACAGATGCAGACAGATACAAAATTCATTGACACATAATCTATTTTATCCACAAGCATAATAGACAGAATGTTTCATTTGCATTGAACTTGCTCTTGGAAAATCGGCTTTCCTTTTGTGCAGACCTCTTGATATAATGACCATTTTTTCTGTAAACTCATTTGAAACCTTAATTCCTTTCATGCATATCTATATTTTTCCAGCACATAAAGTATACATATCCATTATCAATTAAATCTTTATATGTGCAGAACCAAATCGCACTCATTTTTAGGTTTTTTTTTCCCCATTTCAAAGAATTTTTATAAACTATGTACAAATTATAACTTGCTTTAGTTGTGTATTGAATATCAGTATGATAAATTGTATTACAGCTGTTTAGAAGACTGTGAATTGATAATTACAAGAAAAGGTATAAAAGATACGATGCTGTAAAAAGATACTATCCATGTTGGCAAAATATCAGAGAAATTCAAAATATGCAGAATCTTTTATTCATAAGGAAATTAATAATGTGTATCATTAATTTTAAATTATCACTCCTAAAATAAGAATTTTAGAGGTACTACAAAAAAAAATAAAGTTGTCGTTATATTATGCAAATTGATTTAGTTGACACTCGGGGGAAAAATTATATTAAATATTTGTTTCTCTCCCTAGATTTCATTTTATTTACTGATTTGAGCTATGTACTAAAAAATAATGAAAAATTAGTATCCAGTAAAATTATTTATTCTTTTAATGTAATTACACCATCTGTTTAAATTTGCCTTACTTCTACTCTTTTATTTATCTTATCATTAAGATATATTTCCCTTGTTTTGACTACTCTCTTTAACCCCTTAACGGTCGCATCATTTTGAAGAAAATGGTCATGAAAGTACCTATTTTTTTAATTCAAGAAAATCACATAAAACTGAGTGTATGTAAAATATTTGCATTCATTGTTAATTTTTAGCTTGAAATTTTAAAAAAAAATGGAAAAAGTCCAAATTCAGGGTAATTATGACTGAATGTTAGCTTTCCAAAAAAGAGAGAAAATAAAAAATACTTGTTTTAAGCATTCAAAGATAATTTATTGCATTTACATATGATGTAAATAAATTCTAGTCATTTTTTTCTTGTGTGATGAATTTCAAAGCATGAGATGCAAAAGCCAATATCGCAATCAGGAAAATAGTACCGAGTTTCCTTTCTGTTGACATCTAGTTTAAAATAAATGAACTCTCTCTAAAAACATAGCGAATAGTCTAGGGCAGCCATCTGGTGTATATATTGTGTAATAAACATGATTCTGAGCATAAGAAATAGACTGTTTTAATATTTTTGGTGCTTTATTTTTGAATAGGCCAGCCCGGAAATATCAGGGGCCCAAGAAATAGTGGTAGAAATTTCACCCTGTCATTTTCACGGGAGCGAGAAGGAAGGGGTTAATAATACTGCATAATGACTATTAAACATAATATTATATGCATTTACTCTTTTATAAAAATTCTAATTAAAAAAATACCTTAGTGTTGCAGGTTATGAAGGCTTGTTGAGTTCTTTAGATAATTGTGAATTGTTAATGAGTAAATCACATCAAGCACAACTTGCAAATAAGAGGGAAATTGAAAACTATGAGAAACTGGAATCTGAAATAGGCGAGTATTTTGTTTATTCTTTAAATAAAATATTTCCTGTGGTTTTATATGTATATATAATTCTTCCTAAAAATGCCATTATTTTCCTTATTTAAAATTTTCTTCTAGTAAAATATTATTTTCTTCTGTTTTAAAATTATATATTTGGGGGAATTAACTTGAAGAAGATTATCGTGATTATCATTATTGCAAGATAGTGTTATTTTAACTAACTTTTTGGTACTTAAAATAAGAATTTATTTTGAAAAAAAATGCACTTTTATATTTTCCTATATTAATATTTATTGAAAAACGAAAGAAATTGCTTTTTTTTCTACCTCACAGTATTCAGTTCATTGAAAATTTTATTTTTAAAATTATTTACTAACTAATCAATTTCTTGTTTAATAGAATGCCACTATTTTAGCATATGTTAAATAATGTCATGTATAAATATTATTGAGCTATATAAATTAGAATTTTCGGTAGAAAGTTTACCTTAAGTGCAATTTTTCACTAAAATTTGACTCAAAATTACCAATGTTTCCAAAATTAATAATAATTTTTTAATTACATTTAAATTCAAAGTTTTATGTCCCACTTTAAATGAAAACATCTTTTGTTTCTGGAAAATTTAAATATTTCAAAAAAAAGTCTCTGAAAGTTACTTACCTTGGTGGCTGGACTGCAATTTTCAAATTGCTGCTTAATTTTGCAAGCAAAGATATTTCAACACGTAACATGACCAAAAACAGCAGCTGGGAAATCCTTTTGTACCAGTGCAAGTTAATAGTATGGGATGAGAGAGTATATAGGTATTAAACCACAGCCTTTAGGACATCCAGAGGCAACCAGGCGGTGATGGGCAGCGTTGTCATTTTGCTCGCAAACGATTTTAGACAGCTGACTGCTAATCAGACCATCAGTTCAAGAATTTAGATGGTTTTGTGGCATATCTTTTTAAATACGCTCATGCAATTTATATATGTATAACCTATTTATTTTCTTATTTTTCAAAAGGATGTACTATTTTTTAATTATTATATATAAATATATTAAAATATTTTCAGCAATTTTTTTTTCTTTCCTTGTTAATTGCATCTTTTTGATAGAAGTAGTTTAAACATTTCTATGAATAATAAAGATTTTGGGCTCTCCCCCCCCCCCTATGCATGTATTTGACTTAAACTGCTAAATTTTGCACAATGTTAGTTAATAGAGATATACACCTCAAAGAATTTTTATTAATTTAAAATTATTTTTTTTTCCTTTAAAAGTCAAAAGTATTATTGCACTATTAAACTTTCTTGGAATTAAAAAAAATCCTTCTAAATCAACCAGTTTATTTATTGGGTTATATTTTTCATAAATTTTTTTATCTATTTATTTTCAGCAATACTTCCATTTTGCAATGAAAAAATATTAAGGTTTTTATCATGCCATCAAATATCAATAGCAAATTTTCCTTCCATTCTTCTATTGAAAGTTGTGGAGAGAAGATTTTTATTGCCCTTGCATCTTACATGTAGTGAAGAATTGAGTTATTTATATGAACAATAAACAGATTAAGTGTAATCAGACTAAAATAACACATTTAATTGGTATAATTTGGTACTTAAAAATTACTTTATTGAAGGAATAATGAACAATGAAGTGACAAAATCAATTTTTATGGATAACTTTTTCAAAGTAAAACTGTGACAGGTTTTTTTTTTGTTTTTTTTTCTCAATATTATTATTAAGGATTGCCTAAATTGTATATCATGAAGTCATTTGTCTTTCCTACAGGCATTTCTGATTCACAAACTCTTATTTAAGTCATACTTTATTTTATCTTAATTTAAAAAAAAGATATTTGAAAAGCTGCATAGCTAATAATATCATATATATGTATATATATATATGCTATAGGGCTTACTTTCACTTACCAACTTGGATGTTCTGAAAATCATTCATGTCCTCAGGTTAGTGTGGGTTTCCTGAGGGATTGATTCACTTTCTTCAGTTAACTCCACAATTTTGTATTTTTTAGGTATTTAGAGGATTGTTAGTTCAGAGACAAGCAATTTGTTGCACAAAAAATATTAACAAAGCCATTCATTAATATTTTTACAAATGGTATGCCCAAAAATAGAATTAACAAATAATATTGCTTTCAACTCATTTAGTGTTAATTAAAGCTTTTAAGTTTCCTCTCCCCCCTCCCCCATTTCACCATTGCAATATATATATACTGCAGCATTACAATTTGTATTAAATATTTCAAACAGTATTGACAAAACAAACTTTAAATGTCATGGACCAGGTGACACAAAGCAAATAAAATATTTTTGCATAAAAAATTGTAATATTTATCCATAGTATTAAAGCTTTACAACATGTATCATTGGTTATATCAATTAAATGTCTAAAGCATTCTACTAAATTTTTGGATTTAGGCGGACGGACATCTTTTTTACCACTGTTGCCATATGGATGCAGCTTAAGCTTTTAATGTTTGTTTCAAAAAATTTCAAATTCAGTTTAATTGAATATAAGTCTGATTAGAAATATCTGCTTTCTTTCAGGTTATCTTCTCTTAATGGCTAGGTTATCTGTGCCAATCTTTTCATTCATTAATCTATACTGTTTTCATTTGGAATCGTTTTCATTTAGAAATTCTATTATTATTTCAAATTTTTAAACATTCAAAACCAGACACATCTTCAGACTTGATGAAACTTTACATTTTGTTGTTAATTTTTTCTTTTATTTTGCACTAATACTTTCCATTAAAATTTCTAAATACTTTTCTTCATATTAAAAAAAGGAAAAAGAAAAGTTTTATCTTATTTTTAAAATAAAGGATCATGAACCATATTTTTTGTAGTAAATTATGATGCATAATTAAATTAAAGCTATGACCATTCTTGATTAAATCATTTGATTATAAATAAAATAGCTCTTTGAATATATATATTATTCCTTTTTAAAAATTATTGACTCTCTATCTTTATTTAACTTCTTTCTTTTACTGGCATGTTTTTATTTAAGAAATACTCAAACCAATATAATATTTGCAACAATCAGTTATTTTTAACCATTGTACATTGAACATAAATTTATTTTACAGAAAAAAATATTGCTGAAATGCAGGAAACGATTTTGAAAAAGAAGGAAGAATTAAAAAAAGCTAAGAAGATACGTGAACAGAAACAAAGTAAATAGAAACTATTATCTACATTATGTTGTCTCTTTCCTTGTTTCTCCATTCAACAAATCTTCATACTTTTGTAAACCTCTATTTATCGAGGTTGTTGATTCTTTGAGAGTATGTAGCAATTTTAATATTCAGAAATTTATATTGCAAATTTTCCATTCATTGTCTTATTTAAAACAACAGTGCATAGTTAATATTTTGCATTTAAAAGGTTTTAAAACTTAAATTAAAAAGAAATTTTCTTTGAAGAAAATGTACAAATTTATATCCAGTTTGCTAATTTTTTTACAATATTTTTATTTAATATTTATATTTTTAGAAAATAAATACATTTTTATCTGTCTTAGAACAAAATAATCCTAAATATTATTGATAACATAATCTTTTGTCGAAGCCATTTCAATGTAAGGTTCACTTTTATTTCAAAAACGTGAAATCTTTCTCAGAATCCCTAGAAATAAATTTCAAATCATGTTAGGCAGTTTATAGTGCTTGCATTAATTATTTTTAAAATTGTTTTACAATTTAATTCATCTCTATTGAATTGATGGGAACAATTTTAAATTTATCTTGATAAGCTAAATAATTAAATATTATTAATTTCTGGTTTAAGTATAAAATTATTCAAATTCAGTACCATAATTTAATATCAATATTGAATATTATTTATTCCATCTATTCATTACACCATTTATTGATTTTCTGATAAAAATCTAAATTTCTTGAAAATGCTATCTATACAAACTATATCTATAAAAGCTATCTATATAAATCTATACAAACAGAGTTTGTATAGATTTTTTATATTTGATAAATCAATGTAATCATAATATTTCATAACTGAATTAACTATTTCAATCATGCATCTTCAATTTATAATATGAGATGTCTATTCTTCACTTTAAAAAAAAGTTTTGTTCCCAGATTAGTTATTAACTAATGTAATTGCTGCTGAATTACATGACTTAAAATGTAAAGTTAAGCTTGAAAGGTTAAAAGTGATTTCAATTTTACTAATAAAGCATCTCATCATCACTAATTAAATAAAATGAAACTTTTAATAATAGAATGTATTTACTGGTAATTTACAATTTTCATTATCTTATTTAAAATATATTTTGTTTGATAAATGTGAGTTAAGATTTCATAAGAGTATCAGATTTGTGCATTAATATATATAATGAAGCTTAGTTAATTCAACTTTTTAAAGTCAACATAAAAATTCTATTTTTCCAAAATATGAAATAAAATATATAAAACTAATCTAAAAGTGGCAATAAGTGGTTATTTTTTTTATATTTTGAGTTTTAATGAATTATGCATAATTGCTAAACAACAATTAAGTAGTTTTAATTAAATAGCATGCAAATACTTAATATACCTTAAAGCTTCAACAAAATAAGTATTTCAATTTATGACTAACATGTCCAAAAAATGTTTTAAAGGTGATATATTTTCCCATAGCTTTCTTGTACACATATTGTACAGTAATAAAATTGTTGTGTCATTAAGATGTAAGAGTTGGTTGAAAGTCGTGGGCCTTCAAACGTCAAACTGGCTATAATGATAGGCACAGTGGGCATAAAATACATAAATACGTTATATAATATTTGTTTTTTGCACATTTTAGTTTGGACTTAAATAATAAATGTTCAGAGTAGCTAAAATTGTCTATTAGATGCATATTATCAATGTTTAGCTTCTCATTTTTCAATATTTCTGAACAAATGTTTTTATTAGAATGATTTGTAGCAAAGATTAAAGTTGTTGTATTAATTCATTTATTGAAATCTACTTGTTATAAATATGTTTTCACAAAAGAATGAAAATTACATTAATATCATACCAAATCTCCCCACAAAATTTATTATTTACACAACTTTAGTTTTAATTAAAATGAGAAAAATCTATGCATGAAAGTATTTTAAAATTTTTAGTTTGTCAAAAATTTATAGACTATTCTAAACAATTTTTTAAAACTTCAGAAAACTGATTTTTTAAGAGTTATTGACAATTTTAAAAAAGTAATACAGAATGTAATTGATCATTAGGTGTATTAGTTTAAATATGTGATTACAATATGTAAAAGGAATAAGGCTAGTTTAAACAGTTATTCATAAGTAAATAAACAAAATATGAATCAATATATATTATTTTTATATTATATGTAATGAAATGTTTATATTTATTCAAATAATAAATATAAACCTTGGATTTTTTTTTTTTTTTTTTTTCATTTTTCAATGTTAATAAGGTTTTAAAAAACTGATATAAAGCTTAGTAATGTAAAAACTTATATTACTAAGCAAGTCTTGGACACTGTCATTGTTGTTTCTACATTATTACCTATGTGCAACTGGAAGAAGATCCAATAGGAATGTGAGAAAAACTATTAATTTTCTTTCATTTCTATGCATATTTATTTTAAATTTTACTCACATTTTTAGAATATGACGCCTTGGCAAGGATCATTACGCAGCTACCTGATAGAAAAGAGACAGAAGAAAAGCTGAAAGTTCTCAATGATGAGATCAAAGCTTTGGATGAGTCTAAGAGACAACTGGAATCTAAGATTGAAACCAGACACAAAGAACTTCAAGTTATTTTAAGTTCTGCAGCTACTCTGAAGGAGCACATCAAAGGTAAAATATGTTCCTAATAATTATGAGGAAGTTTTCTTTTTTTTTTTTTTTTCACACAAAATTTTAGAACTAAATTATTAATGTTCTGGGCTAAATCCTAGAACTTTAACCAGTTTTGCTGAGAGTGAAAAGAGTGTATTAAAAGATATATTTTGTTTATTTTTTTCCCAATTTATTCAACAGTAATTGTCTTTGGTGGCCAACTTGTACACTGAAAGAGATGTTTAATTTCTTATATTTAATTTGATATTCTTTGTTTCCTTAAGTTGTTTTCTAACTTCAACTTTTAACAGATATTTGAATTTAATTTTTTTGATGTTTTTACCTGTATTTTCATTTTTTTATATGAATTTTCCTTAAAGGAGGTAATTCTTCCCTGACATGTGTGTCATATATGCATCACTTATGAATATCTTTTAAAGTTGAGCATACCTTCTCTTTTTTTATACCTAGTGGAAAACTGTGATTTTTTTTTTCCAAGCCAAATTTTATAATATCTAGATTAAAACATACTGGCAAAACAAGTTTTAAAAAATCTCCGTAGGTTTTAAGCTTATAGATTATAATTCTTGGTGCTTTTTACATCTTATTGGGTTTTATTTGCATATTTCTTAAAGAAATTGGTGAAATAAAAAGGAAAGTAAACTTCATCATGATATCTCCAAAAATATGAAACAATAAAAATATATATTGTTTAGTTGTAAAAATTTGAATAAAAACTTGCATTTGAGTATTTATATTAGCAGTGAACAGGTTTTTTGCAATGAGTAGTACTGCTAAATATGCAATAAGAATCTCATGAAAAATTATTAAAATTATGGCAAGCATTCAATGACTATTAAATTTGTATTTGAAAAAATAATTCTTAATTAAAATAATAAGGAAATATTATTTTAATATATTTCTGAAAAATTATTTTCAAATTTTGCTGTATTTTTTATTAACTAAATTTATGTTTGAATCTGCTTTAAAAATCATTTCAAGATGCACATGCATATGCTCCTAATAGAGCCCAAGAATTCTTGTTATTATTTGAATTGTATTCTAGAAAAAAATTTTGTTCTTTTTTCAATGAAGAATTTTCAACAAAAGAATTTAATTATTGAAGAGAAAAATAGTGATAACTAATAGCTAAAATAGAAAAATGGGGGGGAGGCAAAACAAGAAAGCAATGCAAGTTTTGTATTTGAAAAGGGAAGGAGGAGGATCATTACACTATTGGCTATGTATCAGATGACTACTTTTTTAAAATCCAGTAATATTTTCCAGTAACTATCCAGTAACTATCTGTAACTATCCAGTAACAGATTTTATAAAATCCAGTAACTATTTGTTGTTCAATATTTGGTGCCTAAGGAGTGTCCTTGTTAGTGTGAATAGCAATTGAAAATCGTTTCTGATTTACTAATTAATTTTTTTTAACTCTCACTATATGTAGCTAAACTCTACCTTCAATTTTGTCTTCATTTAATATTTCAGTTACTTATGGACTTCAGATCGCTATTTTATTGATTGTTTGCACATGATTGTTGTAAAAGTAATTAAAGTATATTTAATATGCCAAACAAAAATTAAAAATTTTTAAACATGCTGCAGAAACTCTGCATCAAGAACTCTACTTAATGTTCTGTAATTTAAGAACAGATGCTGCCAACAAAAGTGACATAAAAGTAAAATATAATAATAATAATAAATACTGCACAAGGAACTTGGTCTGTGGCCAGAGCAGTTGAAACATATCCAAACTCAGGCAAAATTATGGCTTTCACCTTCCCTTGTAGACTAGTTAGTAAATTTTGATGCTAATTCCAGAGAACAGCCCCAGTTTGTGTGTCTTCAATTATCCTCCTGCCCTACCCCCTCCATTTTAATAATTTTTGAACCATTTTTATTGTTCACTGAACTCGCAAAGAGAAAAATTAACATAAGAGGATTTGAAGAAATAGTGAGCTTTTAAAACAATTTCAAAAGGTGCTTCAGCCCTGATAAATCTTTATCAATTATACGCCGTAACTATTTATATCATTGATAAAAATAATTTTTACTAATGGAAAAAAAATCCTGATAACTTTTAACTGCTGTAGATTGTTATATAAATAATAACTTAAAAGAGAGCTATGTTTTCTACAAAGTAATTAGAAATTGAGCTGATTATCCATTCTTCTTATGATTAGCATCATAAGAACGGATTTTCAGAATTGTATTACTTCCAGCCTATATCAGTAGTAAGATATATATTTTTGCTGCATATGTAACATCCATATGGAAAAGGTAATGCCGAAAGCAACTATCTGTTATTCATTTTAAATGCCATTAAATTGGTGTTCATAAAAAAAAATTATATACACTGAAAATTTAAAAATTAATACCAATTTTTTATTGCCTTTTGAATTTTTTATTGCCTTCTAATTTATTAATTCACATGGTGATAGTATTTTTTTTTTAATTTCCCTTGTATAGATTTTATTTTATAAATCATCTTTGTTGTAATGTTGTCATTTAAATTTGTTTGCTTTCTTTGTTTTTTCAGAGGAAGAATCTTTATCTGAAATGGATTGATTCCTGATCAGTTATTGCCAAATTTCTCATGTTTATATTATCAATTTTTAATCACTATCTATTTGTATACACATTATCATATATGTCATTTTGATATTGCATGTGCAAATAAAACATAACCATTTTTCAAATTTTTGGATTCATTTTTTATCATTATACTAGTATTTAAAATATTTTAAAAATATAGAAAATGAAACATTTAATTTACATCAGAAAAGAAAATTCTGAAGAATATTTGAACAATGCTCTTCTTAAAAAAAATTTTAAATAATTGTTTGAAACACTTTTAAAAATTTGACTTTTTCCATTTTTTATTCTTAATTTATATTGAAATGCAAAATAGTGGTGTATAAATCAGTTAAATGGCCTATATATGTTAAATTCTTGTTCCTTGTCAAATGATTTTGTTTTTCTATAAACCTAGTTATTTTGTGCATTTTTAATTGTTGGTGTATATGCTAGGATTCTGTAATAGATTTTGAATTTCACATGTAACTATTCTGTTTTTAATTATTCACTAATCTTTGGCAACCAGCTAGTTTGGTAGGGATAATGTTTTTATTTAATTTTAGTTAAATCATTTAAATATAATTTCATATCCATGAATTTGTTTTGAAATCTGTGTTATTTTGATAGTCATGCATATATGTTTTCTTATGAAGATTAGTTCCATGGCATCATGGCACTATTGTATTTAATTTGTCTCTAAATTTAGTGGTATCATAAATTATATATATATATATCCTGTAAACTGTATTCATATTCAAAAGAATCCTTCTTTAGCTTTCAGCAGTAGTAGAAAATCGTAATATCAAATATTTGAGGAAACGAACAAAACAACTTCAATTTCATTCCCGACACTGAAAGTATAAATTGAAATATACCTAAAAATATATTTAATTGTTAACTAAATATATGCTAAAAAATTACTGACATTAATTTTTAATGATTAATTAATGATGCCAATTAAATTGGCATCATTAAAAGGCTAATTTTTTTTTAATTAAAATAGTGTAAAAATCATTTTTGTGCCAGAACATCTTCTGAAGTTATTGAGGAAAGTATAAAAAAATCTAGCTTATATTTAATTAATTTTCAAAAAATAATAATTCCAGGGACCACATTCTCCCCCCTTGTAGGGTATATGTGCATCAAATTTGGAAACTAGATAATACAGTCTGCCTATAGAATACCAATACACATTTATCTTAATTATAAGTAAAGATAACAAAAAAAAATATTACAGCTGAATTTAGAGGTATCTAAATTTAGTGGTATCATAAATTATATATATAAATATAATATATATCCAGTAAACTGCATTCATATTTAAAAGAATCCTTCTTTTATCTTTCAGCAATATTAGAAAATCATATCAAATATTTGAGGAAATGTTGAAAACAACTTCAGTTTCATTCCTGACACTGAAAGTATAAATTGAAATATACCTAAAAATATGTATAATTGTTAATTAAATATAAGCTAAAAAATTATTCATATTAATTTTTAATGATTAATTAATGATGCCAATTTAATTGTATTTACATTGTTTGTATATTTGTTTTATGTATGTATGAAAAGCTGTTAAAAAAGCTTAGCTGTTTTTTCATTTGGAAATGTATTCTGAATAGTTTTAAAATTTTATGTGCATGTACTTTATGTATATGATTTAAATTGACATCGTTTTAAAATTAAATTATTTTGTGGTGAAAACACATGTACCTCTTTTCATTCCATTATAGGAAATCCAATATTCTGTTTTAGTAATGTTTTGATGAAAGTATATTACTTAACTTCTTCCCTTATCTCTGATCAACAAGTGATTGCTCATTGTTTCCCATGTTAAATATATGTGATGCTTTCTTCTTACTATAAAGAATGTAACTCTGATTTTACTTTGGATTCTTATTTTTTATAAAAAGTTAACCAATGAAATAAAAGAACCCACTGAATTTTAATGCATTACTGATTATTTCATAGTTTTACCAAATATTCTTTTCATAATATCTATGTTCTTTTGTCATTAAAAATTAAGCAGCTATTTATAACTTTGCAGCATAAAGTTACATTTCACCGAGTTGGATAATTCAGTTTTATTTTTACGTAAAGTTTTCCCTTAATACTCTAAATTTAATTTTATTTTACTTATAAATTGTGTTTTGAAATTTTTTTTTAATGGAAAAACAGTGAAAACCAATACATTTGTACAAAACTAATATCTCAGACCTTGAAAATTCCATGCACTTTAAGGTACTTAAGAAAACTTTTTTCAGGTCTTATTGCTAGGTCCTAGAGAAATATGTAAGATATTTGTCTATTATTTTTTGGAAGATAAGGGAAAACTAGCTTGCTTTGTTATCTTAGTTATCAGTTAAAAATATCTGTTTGTAAAATTAACACTAATGTAAACTCTTGTGAAATTGGTATTAAATAGTAGCTATCCATTAGCTAATATATAAAAGCAATGATATTAGGATTTTGAAAAATCACTTTAACCTGTATTAGTTTATTAATTGCAAGATGAACGTATCAGATGACCCTAGTGCTCTTTAGCTCAAAAAATTAAAAATAAAGACTGGAATATGATATATATTTGCTTATTAATGTAAAATATTTATTTCTTGCATTTTTATGCCTAAAGTATGCATATTGAGGGTCCCTAAATTTTCTGCTTCATTAAGAGTTGGAATCCTGAAAAAATTTAAAAGCCAGTTATCATTGGTTCATTGCAATCTAGCTCGTGTAAATGAGACATTTAAATTCATTGAAATCTTTTTTTATAACCCT
Organism: Argiope trifasciata; assembly: GCA_026543055.1. Classification (NCBI taxonomy): domain Eukaryota; kingdom Metazoa; phylum Arthropoda; class Arachnida; order Araneae; family Araneidae; genus Argiope; species Argiope trifasciata. Next base: position 1,665,307 of record JAPMOQ010003875.1, read on the forward strand.
AAAATACATCAAAAAACAAATTACTCTATTCATTTGGTCAATATAAATGCTCTTTTTATTTATTGTCAACTTGAATTGCCATTCCTTATTAAACTACTGAATTTCTTTATTTGCCGTTGTAAATAAATTTCCTATTAGTGGATATTCTATTTGCTTCTATCCATTTTTAGTTACTAGTTTTGATTTAAGTGCTCGTAAAACTTTGTAAGTCATATAATATTAGACTTTTATTGCTTAAATTTACTGTTACTGTATATTTGCATCTAGGCATGCTACAAATATGTTTGTTGTTTTTTTAATTTCTTAAACTCTCCTATGTGCATAATATATTGTTAGCACGATAGATGGACAAACCAATCTTCTAATCAAATATAAGAACATAATATCTTTTGACTACATATTAGAATTAATTTATGATGTATATTGAATGAACTATGCCATCTTAATGTTGGGATTCATGACTCATTGAGCTATAATAACCAATTGAATTATTTCCCCTTTGACTTTGTTACTTAATAACATGATACTTTCTGTTCCAGGACACTAACAGAAGGTGTGCCAAAGATTTCAAATGAATTGCATGTTGGAATAGCATATCAGATTACTTAGCATGTGTATAAAAACTATTATATTTAATGATATAATGAAAGAAAATCAAGAATACATTTGGATGCTCTCTTTCAATTGATTAATTTAAACATTATATCCAGATTTAACACTTTTAGTCTCAAAATTATATATACAGTACACTTGTGAGCATCTAGCCTAATGCAGTAGAACAGGCTGGTTAACAAAATTGCTGCAGCTCCATGAACTTGTTTCTTTGGCTCACCAATGAAAGAAGACTAAGTTTTTAACCATCCATTTTCTCTGAATATTGGTTTAGTTACAAGTACATCTTTTCCTTTTAAGTGTCCATGCTACAAAAGTGAAGTTTCTCCAATTAATTTTATGCTTACCTTTCAGCATGTTTTTTCTTACTATTATTCTATTTCCACTAGCTTGCAATATAAAATTTTCCAATTTCTGCATCATTTTTTTCCAGCTCCTTACTGTACTTATCCTGAAGTCACTGTATAATGCATAATTTTCTCCTGCATAGTTACAGCTTTTTTCCCCCGTTTTATCACCCATTTTGAAATTTGCCCTAGGGTCACTTAAAAAAACATTAAGCATACTCCAAGAACAAATTACGAATATTATACATACTATGCAGTTATAATTAGAAAAGCAGCAACAATTGAGGTCCGTTATACACCGACGAAACTATTAACAACAAGCAGAAAGCCGCTCTGTTCCTGTCACAACTTGTATTTTGCACCCGACACGTAAGAGGTTCGTAGGACGCCCATTTCTATCGCCTTGCCAATGCATGTTTTGTCTTCCTCATTTAATTACGATTAAACAAAACTAGACAGGATAATCGTGAATTGGACACTTGGGAGTGTACTGTATATATCAAGTTTCATGTAAGTATTTCGTAGGAATAAACCGACTGACAGGCAGTCGACCAATTGGCCGATTTTTTTTATTCGACCAATTGTACAATTTTGATAATGAAAACAATGCATTAAATTTTTTGTATCTGTTTTTTTTTTGTGTGTGTGTGTGTGTTGCATTAAGACAGCAATATATCCTTCTATATTTGAAGATTTTGAATAAAATTGATTTTTACAAATATATTGATTAATAAATTGTTTCAAAATCAATAATAAATAAAATCAATGAAAACAGTTTTTAAAAAAAATTTCCGTAGTGTATTGAAATATAAAATTTTTAATTTTATTTTTTTACTTTTTAGTTATTTTATTTTTATTTTTTACTAGTAGTATGGAATCATGTAGTTAATTTTTTCTCAAATTAACTACTAGATAGTGCCATTGACATGGAATCACGTTTAATTAAATCATTCTATAATCAAGATTTTTTAAATTAAAATTCTGTACATCAGAGTGAAAATTCTATTACAGAATCCCATATTTACAAATATACAATTTAATTTAAATAAAAGAGAATAAGGGAAATGAGTTTATTAAATGAAAACCAATTTCTGATCATCTGTAGACATACTTTACTGTGTAGGATTTGTTTGCATATAATTTGCCTCTGTCCTCCAACAAAAATTTGATAAATAGCTTTGCCATTTCTAATAGAGACATCAAATCTATTTATTTGGGTTTACTTTGTTATGGCTGTAAATGAAAGAGAATTTTGAAAAGTGGTAAGATCATTATGTTTATATGACTGTTTTCTGGTCAGTTCCTGCCTATTCTGTCTGGAAATTTTACAATGCAGAAATCATTCATGGACTAATTGTTGATCATAATCTGAATCTGACAAGTTACGACATGAACATTTACTTAGGAAGTAAATGCTCATTAAGAAAAGGGTTTTTCAAAATTTTATTTTACAATCAGTCGAAATTTTAACGTTTTCCCTCAATAACTTCTTAAATGTATTATTGCGCTAAGATCCTTTTAAAAATCAAATACTCAGTGACATAAATTTCTCAATCAAATTGACATACGATTTTCAGTGACATAATTTTTTTTTCTATCCAATTCTTTCTTTAATTTAAAATGTCGCTTTAAAAAATATTAATTTTTATTCTTTTCCTTTTTATAACCACTTGAATAGTTGTCTTAGGCTGTAAGCCTGTGTGCTGTCTTTCAAGTATAATGTCTATAGAGGTAGTCCTATAAAGATACTCCAAATACATTGAAGGGTGTTTTAGGGAAGCAGATCACTTAAATAATTCAAGGCAAATGGTGTGGTTTTGCATTCCAAAACGAGACAGAATGCTCCATTGCTATACTTGATGCCCCGCCCCCTTCAATAGGTGGCGACATTACCGGGACGTCAAAGAATTTTATCGATCTGGAAAACTCAGGGAAATTCGTGAAAATATCTAAAAATTAGGGGAAATTTCCTGGGAGAGCATGTCGCATCAAGCCTGCGCACGCTTGGCGATTCCGCGCTATAATTTCTGCCAAATAACAGTCGAATAATTGCCAAAACGATCATAGCAACAACCCGGGGCAGCTTCCTTTCAATGGTTGGACGACTTTTTCGGAATTTCATTTCGATAAGAAGAGTGGTAAGCTGATGAATGTTGCTTACAGCAACTTTAATGAAACGTACAGAAAATCGGTTTTTACTTTCCCAAAAAGTAAAGAGAGTGAATAATTTTGATTTGACCTGCTGTCAATTCAAAATTTGTAATGATGCTATTTTTGGCTTT
>JAPMOQ010003875.1:1684424-1695189 GCA_026543055.1 Argiope trifasciata
AAAAAACGAAATTACTTTCCGAACAACCTAATAATACGAAATTCAATGCATCATATAGTGTTAGAGATATCTTATAAGCATACAAATTCTGTACAATATTGATCAATATTTGTAATATTAAATAATATTGTGGAATGTTGATCAATATCACATAATGTCGAACAATATTGTGCAACAATATAATATACCTGGTACCTGGAAGTCGAGGAAGTGAGTCAAACATTTCGTTTTCTGATAATAGTTTGATATTTCATAAAACAATTTTACCAGTATCTAACCGGTTCCTGAAATATACCAAATATCCCTTTTGCATCATAGAACTCAAAAAACCTGAAAAGAAATGTACATGTATGGTATGCGTACTCTATAGGCCAGACAGTCTGACCTAGAGTGATGATATTTCATACAATTATATTTTGATATGTAAGATGCATATCAGAGAGATTTTTTAAATTTTTAATTAACTGAAATTTTAAAGGGCCTGTGCACTTTTTTTGTCATAACATCAGAAAATATTGTTGCATAAATCAAATTTTTATACCATTTTCTAATTAAAAGACTGTCTTTTTGGTGATATCAGCTCATTCGTTATACAAATTTTTCCTGAATTTTATAATTTTTTTTTTCATCTTTTCATTCATCTTTCAATTTTTTTTCATTCGACAATAGTTTTTGCTATTATGATGAAATGCATGCTCTTTTCTTTGTACCATGAAATATCTAATCGCGTGATTTTTTTCCATTGTTGAAAGTTAAGGAAGAAATTATTGTTCATTATCCTGATTATTTGATAGAAGAACCTGAAAATGATATCCAAAGCTACAATAGGCAATGCGCAATTAGAAGAGGAATTACAGAGAATTATGTTTTTAATAACACTATGATAAAATAACATGGCTCTAAAGTCTATCATTATCTGATGATAAAAATTATTTTTATGAGTGAATCATCTATATTAAATTATGCAAAAAAAAATATTTACTAAAGTTTAATACAATCAGCATTTTCGGTACACCAACTTGTCATCAAAGATAGCTGGTAACAGATGAAAATAGCATAGTTTGATGACACTGTAGTGGAAGCTTTAAAAAGCTAGACAGTACCCTCAAGATGGAGTGATTACTTTTAGTCTTGTGGTCATGTTATCTGGCTACGAACCATAAGATCACGAGTTCGATACTAGCAATCGAAAATAGGAACACTGGTAACCTAGGACGATGAAAACAAAAATAAATAAATACGCAACCTTCGTTCAGCTGTGGTGACGTTCTCTACCCGAAAAAAATTAAATAAAATGACGATAAATAATCAGCCAATAAATAAATAAATAAAAAGGTGATAAATAATCAGCCAATAAATAAATAAATAAAAAGGTGATAAATAATCAGCCAATAAAATAAATCTAAAAAAATTAAGCTGATAAATTAATCAACCAATAAAAAATCAAGCTGATAAATAATCAGCCAAAGAAATGGGTAGGACCCCTTAAAAATTCAACAGCCAATAAGATCACCACTAAACAGCAACAGAATATCGTTCGTCTCACCTCTCACTGGAGGTGGAAGCTTTATAATTATTGTAGTGGAAGCTTTATAAGCTTTATTGTAGTGGAAGCTTTATAAGCTAGATAACATCATAATATCTCGAATTCGGATCTACATATCGCCAATAGCAACAACACAGTTTCAGGATTAGATGTTCGAAGGTTTGACCCGATTATATTAAAAACCAACTATATTGACCCTCGACGGATTTATGTACATGAAGGATCATCTGTGAATTCGGGCTTCAAACTTTGGGCCCTTCCATTACTAAGCCAAGCCTGTGCTCTGATGCGGTAATAGTTTCATCATAAGAAAGAATTAGATTAGTTAGGTATCCATCAGTGGGAATTATCTCGAGTACGAATATGAGAAACAATCATATTGTTACGAATGTTACGAGTCTGTGATGCTGCTTCCCAGCATGATTGGTTTCTTCACTGGAAAGAATTATTTACAGTATTCTGTACTGGATGCTGCGGATGCTCTTAGAAATGATCCCAGAGCTTGGTGACAAACTTGGCGACTAGTTGGCGACTTTGATGACAAAATGGATAATTCTCGAAACATTGAGAATTTTTCGGATTCGTCCATCAGGAACCGAAATACGTCCAGATACGCCCTGATTGGTCGAGACATTTCTAGCCACGCCTCCTGGGACTATATAAGGGCGACAGTTTCAAGCTTCGAGTAGAGTAGTCGGAATCGACGTTAGATAAAGAGTCCTCCAGAGGAGAAGACGACAAGAAGTGGCGGAGTCAAGCAAGTGCTGAACTGAGCAATGTGCCTTGTAGTCTGTGAGGAAGCAGCGTCGAGTACTATAGCCAGTGCTGTGGATATTGTTACTACTCGTGAGCTACTGTCGTTATTGTGTGCTGCTGTGTGTTCGTCTCGGCTGTAAATAAACGTCTGTGTTGTGTCTTCTACTAAAGGACTGATCATTGTGTGTTCATCTCTTTTCCCACCGTAAATACCCACTATACGAGTAAAACGAACCCGACGGATTAGTATAGGAAATCCGTAACAATATAAATAAGTAAATTATTATTCTGAAAGTGCAGAAAAAATGTTGTGAATGGTTAATATCACCATCCTAATAATGAGAAAAAAAAGAAGTGATAAATTCTAGAGATCATCTTAAGAAAATCTGTTTAATTGCATTTCTTATATCTATTTATTTATATATATTTTTTTTCTTTCAACATATTTTTCAGCCTCCCTATTATTACGGATTTACTGTTCCATCGAGGTTCTTTTTGATTTGTTGTTCGATGCAGAAAGGAACAGTCCTTTAGTAGAAAAAGGCGATGACCTGAATTACATACGAAGAAACGAATACTCAGACAACAAATATATACAGCCGAGACGAAGACAGGCAACAAACAGCAGCATACTTCAGCAGTCCACAAGTCGCAATTGGTAATAACAACGACAGCGCACGAAGCAGCCAGACAGAATTCGGCTGGAGAGGGGATCCTCGGAGTTCACTCTACGGTCTCTCCAAATGGCTGAAATTCTCCGTTGTCTCCTCTTTCCAGCCGCGAAACATTACTACTCTACTGGTTGCTTTTTACATGACTCTATGCTACTTCCACAAACAAAACAACAGGACTCGGCACGCAGCTCTATTGTCCTCAGCAATCCTCCGCAATCCTCAAGCTCCACACAACTCTGGTATTTCGTTGCATTATACCGCCGTTGCTTCGTTTCCTCTAGACGACTCACTTCTTGTCTTTGACTCCAACTCCGATTCTAGTTGATGGCTGAGTCTGATTCACTGCAGCTTGAGAATGTCAACCTTTTATAGTTCCTGGGAGGCGGAATTATAAATTTCTGGACCAGTCAGTGTTATATCTGTTTCTATTGGTTGGATTGTTAAAATTCTGGAAGTTTACAGCAATATATATTTTTTGTTTTTTATATCAAAGTCAACGAATTCGTCGCCAAATGGCCAGTAAGTTTGTCGCTAAGATTATTAACGCGACACCCGATCACCATCCATAGGGCTGATCATAAAACGGTTTTTCTTACGATGTCACTATTCGTGCTGTGAAGCAAAAGTACAATTTCTAACAATATTATCGTTCTAAGATAAGCTGTTTGATTTATAGAGCCCCAACATACAAAAGCACTACCTTTATTATTAACAGAATTTATATATTTCTATTAGTTAATATACTTTAAAGTCTTTCAAGCCAATATAATGAAAACCAAAATACATGCATAATAAAAAGCATTCATTTACAAATAAATTATAACTAGTCATTAATATTGGAAGCTCATCCAATTTAAAAATCAACAGTTATTCTCCTATGTCAAAATTTTTCATCAAATCTTGATGAAACCATTTTTTATTTCTTTTGATGCTCTCATTTAAATGGTTTTCTTTGCGATTTTTTTTTCGTTTCTAATATCAAACTTTCACTGCCTTTCTCCTATTCTTATTATAAACATGCAAATTCATTTTATTCAATTTCACATAAAGTAATATTTTTATGCGAAAGCAAACACCGTAGAGGCGAGGGAAAATGTTAGCTCTATCTCATGCAGATTGCTAACAGCTTTCATAGAGATGCAAAATTCTGAACGCTAAACCTTTCAGACACCTGTTTCCTCGTCAGAAGGTTTAGAGAGCTTAATGCCATAAATATTCAGGTATTTGATGAAAAATATTCCAGAGCCATAAAATATGCGGTGAAAATGTAATAACCAGTTTACACAGTGGTTTTTCCTCCCAATAAAAATTGAAAAGAAACCAAATAGGGCTTCAGAAACGATTGAATTATTCTGCTTTAATTTCTTGTATGTGTAGTGTACAAAAAAGAAAGTACTCTGATTAAAAAAAAAGGGCAGTATTTCTGGCTTCTTCAAGCATTTAAAATACAGAAAATGAAATTTTTTGTATCATAATTGTATATTCTCCTGTCCATGTTAAAATGTCAAGACTTAGCGAACTAAATAAATGAAATCTCACATGCTTACTTCACAATGAATCGAATCCTATCAGATCATAATATTCTTTTTATGAGAAAAAAATTCCATTTTCTTCACTGTGACGTCTTCTTGTTGATATAGTGAGGATATTTAAAGGAAAGGTGGAGTCACATTGGCCAGGTAGTCAGGTCTCAGTTTCAGAACTAGAAGGTTTCAGGTTGGAGCCTTGATTCCACCAAAGAACCGTTGTGTAAGGGGGGTCTCTTGCACGTTAAATCTGTCGGGCCAAATGTCCTCCCGCTGGTGTGGTGCGGCGTGGAGAGGGGATGCCAGCTCAGGTGTCATCCTCGTCATCTGGCCATGGTTCAAAATAACAAAGTCCGACCCAAAATAGCCCTAGTGTTGCTTTACATAACGTCCCATTGGACGTTAGTAGAAATAAGCTAATTGCAGAAAAGGCTTTATTGTTTTTTGAAAGTAGGTTCGTTCCTTAAAACCATCGTGTCACTTTAAAACTAGACTTGATATAAACTACATAGAAGTTACCGTATTTATAAAAATTTTATTCAATGAATAGACATTTATAATGATATATATATATATATATATATAAAGAATACTATAATTCATTATTTCATTTGAATTCACGCCATTTCTGAATGAATAATCATTCATAAATCGAAAAATGTAATTCGTAGATTTCGTTATGTTCTCCGTAGATGTTTTATTTTTGTAGAAAATATTTGTTTTGTAAAGGGTCAAGGACATGGCCAACTATTTCGACCTTCCATCGGTCAGGTCAAAGAAGATTAATTAGATTAGATAAAATGACTATACATATCGTGCAGTATGATGCAGAAATTGCACAGAGCAGATCATTAGAACCAAGTACCAAATTTGGTACATAATTACTTCTTCGGTAGCAAAGGTTTACGAAAGGGCTTTTTAAAAATTGTTTTACTTTTAAATTAAAAATTTATTAAACTTTATAAATTTTTTTCCTCGATAATTTCGAAGTATCATATAACATGAAAACTGTTTTTACACCACTTTAAAATTTTAAAAATTAGCTCTTCAGTCATGTAAATTTTATTTCCATAAAATTCTTTTTTTTTTATTTCAATAAATGTCTATGTAGTTAAGAATATTTTTCTAAAAATTGTGGTAAAGATAAACGAATGCCTCCTAAAATTCTATCATGCTACGATTCTTTGGGTTAGACATTTAAATTTCATATAAATTTTCTGAAACAACCCTTTGTGCATTTATGGAAAACATTTGCATTATTCTGGAGTAGCATCTGAGTCCCCCATAATGAAAATGCTTCAAAAATGTAATTTAGTTTGTCGTTGTATTATTTTAATTAATATTAATTCAATTATTTGACAAACCAAACTTATTAAAACGATAAATGTCCATGACTATATTGTAAGCTGTGTCACTATTAAAATCGATGTTACAATGTATCGGTGGCAATAACATTTTATAATCTGTTGCTATTACAGCTGGTTTATTTATACAATTAGTTATAGGTTTTATAAAAATGCTTAATCCGATCATTGTACTGGTTATACTGGCTAATTTTACAATAACCAGCTGATTTTCTCGAATTGCTAGAATATGAACTTGTTTCTTTTTTTAATATATTCATAGAAATCTGTGGGTTATCCAGAGTATCCCAGCAGTTATCTGATAGCAAAAAGAAAAAAAAAAAAAAAAAAAAAAAAGATGAAATGCAGGACACTGAAATTTCGAAGAAGAAATCTGTTAAAATAAAACTCAAATATCCGAATTATAACAATGTTCCAAATTAGCTTAATGTTTATTTTTTAAATTAAATGAGTGTCCTATTTTGGGGTAAACCAGAGTTTCTAAACTATGGTCCGATATCGAAGATGACGTCGGAGCTGACAACCTGCTTCCAAACTTCACACCACATTAGCGGTAGGACTCATATAACTCGAAATACATGTAAGTCATTCAATGCAGTCGGAATTCGTAAATCCAATACCAAATTCGAAACTTTGCCATGCAGTCAGCAGTCAGTGCAACTCTGCAACAGTGAAAAAACAAAATTAACGGAAATAAACGGAATACGAATAACCAAACTCTTACTTTAAAACTTTACATTTTAAATTTCTTCTTTGAATGTTATGATTTTTGTTACATTCGTCTTTCTGAAAATTATTTTACAGTATAAATATCTCATCCATTGTTGGTCACTTCCTAAAAGATATTTTATTACCTCCACCGCTTCTACAATCTGAGACATCCACTTTCTTAAATGCTAACTTAGCCATGGAGAATGCAAAGAAAGCATGCGAGTTTGACATCAGACATAAAGAGTGATAAAGTGTATCGAGAAAAAAATGTCTTTATATAGTTATATCCCAGAAAGGCTGCGAATTGTTAAAAAAGATAGAAAAAAAACATTAATGGCATTGATTGTTATCTTGCATTCCTGCTTGAAGTTTAAAATTTGATTACATTTCATTATCTGTAAAAAATTGGAAATTAATGAAAAAGGGTTTTTTTTTCTGTTGAACATTCCATTTCTTTATAGTAATAAAATATATATTTTTAAAATCGATCTATAACTTCAAATTGTACATTCGCATCAGATTAAACAAATACATCCTCAAAGTTACTACTGCATTAAGAAATTTTCATATCCCAATAATCCCCATAATCTTCACACATCATTTCTTCTACAAATACAGTACACTCCTGAGTACCCGGTTCCGGCTATCTGACTTTCGTATTATCCAATATAGTTTTCTTTTATCTTAGTTAGATGAGGAAGGCAAGGCGTCTTTTCAGTCTTCTATTACAGACTTTTTCAAAACCTAAAAACTGTAAGTTTTGACTCTTATCTTAAGCTTACCTTTTCATATCTAAGTAATCAATTATCAGTGAAAATACCAATTTGAGCCATTTTTCTTAAGAATCAGGCCTACTATTCACGTTAATGTTCCCTACACTTAAGTTACGTGCTCTTAGCAGACATCCTGACATATCGGTAGCGCGTCTTCCCCATGATCTAGACATTCTGGGTTCGAGTCCGGTTTGAGCATAGTTGTTCTTTCTCTCTTCTGTCTGTGAAATGTGTGAATGTGCTTTCCTGTAAAAAGGGGTTGTGCAAGCGAATGAGCACTGCGTGAGAGGCAAAGTTGTACTCTTGATCCTTGTTGGCGCCACTTAAAGGAAAGACGCGCCCTTCTTCTTCTTACATACAGCTGACTACACCGCCACCACTGAACATAGCACTATTGACGTTCAGTGGTGGCGGGGTGGTCGGCTGTATGCAAGAAGAAGAAGGGTGCGTCTTTTGTTTAAGATGCCACCATATCTGCTTAAATAGCTGTCTTCGTAACTGTGGGCTTCTCCATAAAAAAACCAAGTGGTATAGGAAAAAACAACACACTTCAGTTGGGCATTACAGATTTTATGTTCATTTGTGAAAAGTTTATATCCTTTAACTTTCTTTATCTATAATAAATATTTGAAACGTGCAGTGCAGTATATAAATATAAATAAATTACCAGTTTTCCATTAGCTTTAATTTTATTTAATGTTACAGACAGTTGCTGCTAATGATCCGCTGGGCTGAGGCTCTGTTTACATTGAAATAAATGGTGGGCTTAGTACTCAATAAGAAGTGAGAAAATACGAATTAATAACAGTGAGTTTTGGCATAAAAACTTTTTCTTCCGCTATTAGTGGGTAAAGAAAGGAATTCATAGAACTCTAGCCTATCGAGCCTTTTTGTTATCCAGATATCCTTCCGCCACATTAGGGAAGATATTCGGAATTATACTGTAATTCGAAGCACGTGTATAACAAAATGTTATGTAGATCTACAAAATGTCAACATGCAGCTTTGAAATTCATTGACGACATCTACTGAAGCACCATCATCTTAAGTTTCCATCTTCTTGGAACCGTTACCTTGAGATTTTTTTTGACCTTGAGAAACTTGAGATTTCTGGTTCCCAAGACACTTCCTTCTACGCCTGACCACATTTTTACGAACTGATTACTTTAACAAGAAAAAAAATCGACCACTTGGGTCTTTTGGTGGAATTTGTGACAATGGGTGAAGAGGTACAGATTGCTAAGAAATTCTTTTTCACCTTACATTTTAAAATAATAATAATGAGATTATGTAGTCATTAGAAATGCTATACTTCCAGTAAAATATTCAGAGATGGCTTCAATTTTCTCAATAGCCCTGAAAATTTTATTGAATATATATTTTTTAAATTCTTATTCAATTTCGTAGCAAAATATATGGCCTCACAAAAGAATTTCTTGATAGCCTCTAAAATAAAGCCAGCCCATCCATATTTCAATCTTTGACTTGCTAGTTCAAAACAATATTCTATCACAACAACGATTATTTTTTTACGTTCCACCAACTGCTCAGTTTCTTAAAAGATATTGTCTGCTCTATATGGTGGCTCGTCTAGTAGCGAAGAATATTTCTGCTCCAGACAATATATTCGTTCTATCTCATCTAAAATTCTCGCTTTAGTTTGTTTTTTCTCCAGATACTCAAATATTTCTGATTTATGATCAGGAGGGCATGTATGCTTTATATAAAAATGTATAATTCACAACGTTGGTATAGATATCTCTACTAATAAAGAAGAATGTATGTGTGTATGTTGACATTCCGCAGAGTAGACTGTTGGACTTACACCTACCAAATTAGACATATATATAGTTTGAAGGGTGGGAATATGCAACAAAAGATTTTTTAAAATTTGAATCAACTAAAAATATAGTGAGACTTTCCAGTTTTCCAGTGACAATTCCGAAAGTATTGATGCACAAAAATAATTTTTTTACATTTTTAAATACTGAAAAAAAATGTTCGATGACGCGAATTATTTCTGTAAAAATTCTTTAATCCAGATCTAATTACGTTTTAAAATATTTTAAGCTAATTTTACAAGTATATTTTCTCTATGAAAGAAACTAAATATTTTTCACTTTTTCTACTAATATATCATCCTGGATTTTTGCTTTCATTTATAACGATTAACCTATGAAGATTCAATTTTTTTAAATAGGTATCTGCATAAAACATGTTTTTATTAAAAACATTTTTGAATATTGTGATAATTTCAGATAAAGTTTAACTTCAAAAGTAAGAAAAATTTATTTTTAAAAAAATTGGGAATTTTTATATTTTAGAAACAATGTTGTAACAAAATGGAGTTTAAAAATGTTTTTCCTTCATAAAACCGTTAAAATAATTTCAGTTCTTCATTTTCAGATATCAGTATCTACTAATAATAAAAGTTTAGTTTAGTTTAGTTATATTAACGTCCCTGTTTACACGTATATGTACAGCTCTGGATTGTGTGTGTGTATTTAATCCAAGGAAAAATTCTTCTTTACGTTTTCTTGTTTACTTTCACACACACACAAATATATATATATATATAACATGGACGACGATCACAGATATACAAGGAAACACATAATATATAAATATTGAAATATAGAAATTGCCGATAACAACGAGCGAACAAATAATACTTTTTGCCGCTAACGGAGAGCGAGCGGGTGCTTGCTTGCACCAGTTACACACCAACACCGGATACGGTTGTTTACAAAAAAATCTCAACAGCTCTCCCCTCACATTCCAAACATACTCCTGGGGGTAAACTGCGTCATCTATGTTCAGCATTCATTTATACATATGAACAAGTATAAGAAGAATAAAAAAATACAAATAAAATAATTAATTAAATCAAAAATTAGAAATAATTAAAACACATAAACAGTCCCGTTTTAAAGCAACACGAGGGCAATTTTCGGACGGACCTCGTTATTTTGAACCACGGTCAGATGATGAGGACGACACCTGAAGTGGCACCCCCCTCTCCACACCATGGCACACCAGAGGGAGGACGTACTAATAATAAAAGGAAAAATATATTTGTGTTTGTATTGGAGCATTACAGGACAAAACACTGAGCTTGGAATAACAAAATTTGGCACTAAGTGGAAATATGCACTTAGAAGAGATTGTTTTGAAAATTTTAATTAATTAAAAATAATTATTTTAACGTGATGGCATTTTTACCATGGTGTGATTAGTTTTGCCTTCATACTGAAGAAAGTTGATTTTTTTTTATGGAATCGTAAATTTTTATTGAATAATCCTCTGAAATTATGAAACATGTTCTATAACTGCATTCAAAATTTCAATATTGAATGGTTCTACCTTCGATCTTTATATTTTTTACGAATTTTTATTGAATAATCCTCTGAAATTA
>JAPMOQ010003877.1:0-43421 GCA_026543055.1 Argiope trifasciata
CACACACACACACACACACACACACACACACACACACACACACACACGCACATTGAGCTTTATTATAAGTATAGATTATCGAATATTTATTATTATATTAGAATATAATTGAATAAAAAGAGAGTTTAAAACAAGGAGATTATACAAGATTTCAAATATATCTAACACCTCTGAATAAAACAAAAAATCATTCAGATCCTACTAAGGTTTTCCTTCTTCATTTTGCATACAGTTCTAAACACAATTTTTTTAAAATGAAACATTAATAATTTGCTCAAAAAGGTGAAGCATAGTAATATTTAATAACCTACGAATCAATAATTCGTTTATATTCGCAATAATATATTAAAATTATGGCTATGTATCACAAATCTAATATTTATTATGGAACATGAAGTCTGGAGAACAAATGAATTTCGTTTGTTGGTGATAATTGGCGATTATTAAGAGCCACTTAACTGTAAAATTGACCATGTGAGAGATGATGAATAAAATATCATAAAGCCTCATGAAGAGTGTTAAATCAGCAAAAAGGATTTAGAATGCAGCTTTCAATATGCATTATGGAAATATATACACAAATCATAGGAGTGGTCACCACAAAACTTTCTCGCACTTTCTATTACAATATTATAACAGAATAAGCTTACCGTAGCCTTGATGCACGAAATATTAACTTTTAGCTTGAATTTAGTATTTTTACTATCTCTCATGATTGGCGAATTTTTTCTTGCTATTAAACTTTGACATGTAGCTAATAGCATTCGAAAAATTGAATCTGTGTTTCAGATCATTTTCTTCCAACCGATTGATTCAATATTTTTTTTAAGCTGCACTTGTAGTCACAAAATCCCAAGCCCAATTTAATATATTTAACTCATTCAGTTTTTGAATTATCGCGTTTATATATTTTTAAAAATACTATCTACACCTTGTTAGATCGAGCTCAAAAATTTGTAGGTGTCTACGTTATAAAAGTTAAATGTGAGTATTGAATTTTATCTATCTTTCTTTATTCGTTTTATAGTTATCAGGCAAATTTATATTCAAACAGCAGTACAGACAGACTTACTGTGAGCAGATTTTGCATAAAATTTGAGATAAGTTTGCACATTTGATGTAAAGATCGTATATCAAATTTTATATGTCCAACTTAAAGTGTTTTTGAATTACCTTTGTCACAGTAAGATAGACGAGCATTTCCCGAAAATGTGCTTTTCGAACTCAGGTAAGTCTAAAGGGTAGAGATTCTTTAAAAACTCGAGTTTAATTTTTATAACAAGTATTTTAAGTAACAAGTATGTATGAACTTTAACTGATTCTTTTGACAGATCACATTATCAACTGAAAGAATGTTAAGAATATTTAGTAAAGGGTTATTACATATAAAAGTCATAGCACATATCTTTAGAATTTTTTGTGTTTTGATTATTAAATAGAATTTATTATTACCTATGGAATATAAATTGTACAGTTTTCGGGGTAATTTATATTATTACAAAAAGGGTTCAGGATGCAGCTTTTTAATATGCATTAGAGAAACAAATACAAATTTAAAGATGATGATGATTACATGCTTGACAAAAGTGGTGTTACATCGGTAAAAAGCTCATAATATAAAATAAAAAATAGAATTTAAATAGTTGTCAAACGACTAGCCATTCAAAAAAGCTTTCACAAAAATCTGTACTACATGCAAAAGAAGCTAAAGCAGCCAAAAAAATAATAATAATAAGATGTTTCGTGCTGAATCTGAATAATTTGTAATAATAGAGCTTGAGTTCACATTCATTTCATGCTATGTACTTCTTTTCTCAATAAATACTTCCCAAACTATTAGAAGCATATCACAGTTAAAACACCAGGCGTTAGTTAAATTATTTCACTAGCATAACAGCGCAGTCTTTTCCGAAAAGTCTATTTCACAGACCTTCAAGTCCAGGGAAATAATTTTTCACGTAAATTCCTTGCTATCATCCACATCCTCCCGATAAAAGTATATATAATGCTATCAAAGCTGAATTTGAGAAATGGAAAATTTTAAAGTAAGAAACCTCTTAATCTTCCTGTCAAAAGCAGCTGCAAAGATTTTCTCCGTTTAAAATTATTAATTATAGAAGGGTATAAGTGAAGGTGTTTTAATTTTAGGAAACTAAAGACAGAAAAAAATTATGCAGCACTAAACCACTGATACAACTGTGATTTTATATGTGCCTAATATATCTATAGAAAAATAACTATTAATCCAGTCTGACTTCTAGTTAAACTTCACTTTATTAAAAATATTTCTAATATAGAAGCAGTTATTATTATACAGTATGATTTTGCAACACGTTAATTTTCAAGGTTGATTTTTGAAACCATTATCTTCTTGATATTATTATATGTAATTATGTTATTATTATACAATAGAATTTTGTAACACAAGTTAATTTTCAAGATTTATTTCCTAATTCACTGTTTGGTTAATAATCATTATAATGAAGATTTATAATATTGTATTCGAACTAAGATTTCGCTGTTCAGTCGCCAATTTTGTCATAATTTGGATAATTAATTATATATTTTGAAGTACAAACTTTAGGATATATAATCCAGTTTGTTATCGATCCTATACGATACTACGAATACCCTCCAACATTTGACAGATAATTTGCAGCACCATTAGGTGCGATTTAGATTATTATTATATTATTATGATTATGTACATTGGACAATAGATAATTTGTAGCTCCATGTGGTGTAACTTAGACTTACATTGACTATAAATATGGTGTGGCTTAAAATAAGCTTAGAACACTCGTAGTGGAAGAAGTTATTGGCGATTATTATGATTATGCATTTTGCAATATTAACTTTAAAATATATAATCTTATCTGTTATCGATTCTGTACGATAGTACGCATACTTTCCAAAAATGGACACTAGATCAATTTGTAACATTGATTGGTATAACTTATATTTACTAGTTTTCAGCGTCAAGGATCGAACATTCGTATCGAAAGAGGATATTAAGCGGATGTCTTTTTTTACACTCGAATCAATGAAACATTTTAACTATTGGAGCAAGTCATTCGTTTGTATAAGCATCCAGCTGAATTGTAAGAATCATTTTGTCGCAATTGATCAGATAAATAATTATTTTTTATGCTTCATGCTTTTCAATTAATAGAAAAGAACGAGATAGTAACGCCGCTACTGTATCTATAATTGTAACCTATTTTTCCATCATAAATTTATTTCCTCAAGCAATGAAAGCTTGCTCAAGTTTACTTTGGACCAAAATTTCACCACACGGTGTAGCAGAAAAATCTTCTCTCTACAATTATGAATCATTCTTCTTAAACATTAGATCAGACGTTTGTGCTAATGTTAAAAGAAATGTTCAGCGCCGGCTTTACCACCTTATATGATAACAATTTTAAGCATGTCTCGTATTCTGGGCCTGGATTGTGACATAGGAAAAGTATTTGATAATAAAGACTTGAGTAATCGAAGGCCTAAGGGTTTAATTTTTTGTTTTTTCAGAGATAATACATTTTTTTAAAACTTTGATTTCTTGTAGCCGTATATCTAATCATATCTGAAGTAGAATAAGCTATTGTTTTAATTTTTTAGCATTATTCCTAGAATTTTTTTTCATGATTGTAAAGTTTTTTTGAAGAGTAGAGATTTTATGATTTGATAAAATTTTGTATTTAAAAATTTAGAATGCATTAAAAAGTTTATATATATATATATATTTTACACTATGTAATAATTTATACACTATATAATAAATCAAATGTTTATTACATTTTAGAGCATTCTAGACCCGAAAATTTATTATTTTTGTAAAAAAAGTGCATGCTAAATAAAAATATAAGAAAATTCAATAAATAAAAGAATTAATATGAAACAAAATTCATTGTAGGTAAGTATTTTATACCTTTCCTTTAAATTAAAAAACAATAATTGTTACCAAAATCATACAGTTCACTTGTTTCAAGCCTCTTAAAACTACAGATTTATTTCAAACTTAAAAGATCCAAATAGAAACGTGATAGCATTCGATCTCTAAGTACAAACCAACATCAATATATTCATAACCCAATCCGCTTCAAGGCCAAATAAACTGCACATTCTTGCGCGCGGCGAAACAAACATATCGGGTCCCAAGTTGAGCGTTTGAAAACCTCTCATTGTCTCATAGAAATGTATAGATAATCGATGAAAGGAGTCCCGGAGAGTTTAAAATTTATTAAGCAGCCAAAGTGAATGACAGGAAATCTTTAAGCATGTATATCGTCGCAGAAAGAATAAGAGTGTGCCCACGGAAAGAGACTGATTGATTTACTGTACACACGAAAGAGCGGCGGAAGGCTATACATCATTAAATAAAGAGCGGGATGTAATTATAAACAATGTTTCGGAGATCGATGAGATAAAATAAAAGAGAAGATAGATAGATTCAGAAATCAGCTCTTATTGCTTTTGTGGTGAGCATTTACCAATGATATGAAGGCCTAGATTGGAGGGAGTCACGCAATGTAGTGCTTTACGCTTCTTTGAGTAAATAAAATTATTAATTATTTTTATCATTTGTTGGTGGTTTTATGCTGACATCAATGAAAACATTTTTTAATTAATAAGTAATTTAAATTCATATTAAGTCTGCATATACAATGCTACTCTGATTACACATACAGCTTATTTGTTTAATGCTTTGCACCCCCACAGAAACATATATGTCCTGCTGATATTTTTAAATCACCCAAAGGTATATGTAAGTGGGGAATTTATCGAAGTGCATGCCCTACTGTTTTTCCGTAATTACATTCATATGTTAGTGCAATATTTTTTTTTTCTTATTCATTGTATTTTATATGGTCACCTCAAACCCAATGAGACACATATGTCGCACCTTCAAAATAACACCGATAGTTTATTTTTATTTTAGCACAATATAGCTATTTATTTGAACCCATTAGAACCCTAAATTAGTTTAATTTTGGAAAAAAAAACTGTTATTGAAAGGTCTCCATATTTTAAATTGCATGCTGTAATTTTTATAATAACCAGCGGGTGACCGAGCTCCGCTCGGAGAAAACAGGTATCGAAGCTAACTCGAAGATTTAAATTTTCAATTGTGATTTATCAAAACAATACATGCCATAAGAAAATTTGTGAAACCATTGGTGAAAAGATAACCGGTTAAACCTCGGCTTTTCATCGTCCACCAGCGATGTCATGTCTTGATGTTCCATTGGAAATCCCCATCTGCACTGGTCTCTTCCATGTTTGCTGACCATGCACGGAGCGCTTGGGTTCATATCACCACACGGGTTATGGATCATCCATTTCGAGATCAGTTCCTTGAGTTCCGGATCATCTTCTGGAAACTTTATTAGTTCGCCATATTGGCTATAGATGGCAGCACGTTACCGCTTGAAACCTATTAGCCATTATGGCGAACTAATAAAGTTTGAAAATATCTTATCTGTCACTCCAAACTGCTCGACCGTAGCGCTTCAAAACCGGCACCAATCGATTCCTCGTGGCCAAAAACCACAGACCCCCAAGTTTACCGGAGTTTATTAATTCTGGGGCGATTTTCGACTTGGCAACCATTCCTCGTATTATAGTATAAGATTAGACTAAAATTTTAAAGCAGAAGAAGGAGTTATCTGAAATTTTTTTGGATATTATCTAATAAATTTGTCATGCTAGAGAATTCTTTACGTGGTACTGGCTTGCAATAATTACGAAAAGTTTTTTGGCTTGAATATACAGCGTTTTCATTGAAACTATCGTATCATCCTAGGCGATTTATTTGACGGTTAATCATTGGCATGCATAGATCATACCAAAAAAAATGAATTCGTGTTTTAGATAATTTTTTTTTATCAAATGAAACAAAAATTTGCCACAAAACTGTACGTATAGTAGCATATTCTTATACCAAATTTGGTATATTTAAATTATTGCGTTTTTGAACTATTGTGTTTAATGATTTCTGAAACTACTAGCCGATAGGCAGTCAATGTTAGTTTGAAATATGTATATATATAGTTTAAATATTTTAAATTATATGCTGTAACTTTTCTAATAGTTAGACTACAATTTAAATACAGAGGCAGTGGTCTCCCAAAAGTTTTTCCCATATCCTCTGATAAATTTATTATGTCAGAGAATGTCTTGCGTGACGATGGCATACAATAGTTTCAAAATATGAACTTCCGGCTTGAAAATAGCATTTTGACTGAGTCTATTGAGTTACCCTTTTCAATTGATGATTTGATAATCAATCCTTGGTATGTGTTCATAATATCCAAAAACTGAATTTGTGTTTTAGACATGTTTCTCTCAAATGATTGAAGCAAAACTGCGACATGAAATTGCACTTGCAATCATAAACTCTCATACCATATTACAAATATTTCAATCATTATGTTTTTGAATCATCGCGTTTAATTATTTTCAAAAGCACAGACCGACAGACAGTTAACTCCTAGTTGGACATGGTTCAAAAGTTTTCAGATGCCCCTACAATACAGATGTTAAATCTGTGTACCAAAACTTATCTATCTAGCCCTCTTTGTATAGTTATATTCAGGCGCATGGACTTGCTCTGGGCAGATTTTACTCAAAATTTGATTGAAATCTGTAAATTTGGCCTAAATACCATACACAAAATTTCAACCATCTAACTCAAATTGTTTTTGAGTCATCTTTGTCAGAGACGGAAATGTCCAAAAATGTATTTTCAGAAAAGTCTAAACTATGCAGATTCGTCAGAATCTCGAACTAGAATTTGTGTGGCAATTACTGTACTTTTTCTACACTATGTATACGAGGAAGTGAAAACTTGATACACTTTTAAAGAAACACATAATGCATTCAAAAACGCTGCTGGATATGACTCGTCTTTCGAATAAACAATGTCTGTTATTAACTTATCATTAGTAGACTGTTGAAATAGTTCCATCTTCAGGATCGGATATCACAACCTACAATCAACCTACAACCTACTATCGGATACAAAACAAAATTTTCCCTGATTTTGGATTTATTCAAAACATAATTTATCATCATGGATCAAAATCCAAGCATTGGTATGGTGTAAAACGTCTCCCGCTCAGAGATCTTTCTCGTTTCCCAACACATGGCTTGAAATCGAGCATATCTTCTAAAAATATACACCCTTGGCTTTAAAATGTGATGTTAGTCTTTCATAATTAAAATAAACCGAGAAATTTGCTTTTAAAAACCAAAATTTTATGCAGACATATATTTTTATTAAATGTTTTACAAAAAAAAATGTAATTATTAAAATAGACTTATGCAAGTCTAATTTGAATATTTATCAGTATTTTTGACTTCTTAAAGAATAATTTTCTTTCTAATTATACACAAATTTAGAAGCATATATTTCATAATAATACACAAATATATATAGTTTTGACATCTCAGATGCTGTCTATGCCTTTTCAAAACTAAAAAATATCTTGATACTAATTAGATTAGATTTAGCACTGTTTTTTCAAATTGATTTAATATTCCGAATTTAACTAAAAAATAAACACATGAATCCCACAATTAAGTATGCTTGTACAGTTGGAATCATCCAAATTCTTGAATCTTATGCAATATTCTATAAAACATGAACAATTATTTCTAAACGTTTCCTCATAATTCTGTTATTTGACAACACATTTTGTTAAAACCTCGAAACTCAGATTTATATTCTTTTAAAGATTATTTTAATGGTTTTAAATGAGTTTTAAATATTTTAAGATTATTTTATTTTAAGTGCTGATCTATGTGATGTATTGTATGCAGACAATGCATAATTGCTGCGTATACATACAGTATGTATTCGATCCATATTTTACAATAGATTTACTTGAGATAGTGTTATATTAAGGGAAGACCTACGTTTATATTTATTTAGTTTAAGAATTTTAATAATTACATTATTTAAACAATTAAAGGTGAGCTTTAAACAAAATGTTAAATAAGAGCCGTAAGCAATCGTATTTTAGCAATTAAATAATTATAATACTGAAATTTAGGGATATTTCATCTATTACTATAACTCAGCGAAATTTTCCAATTAGCGGAATTTCCATTCCCTGATAAAACTTAATTAATTAAATCACAGCCTACTAAATATAATTAAACATATTTCCACTAATAATTCCATACCACATATATACCAGAGACATAACTATCAACTAACTTTGATGTTAACCAAATGAAACAAAGGTCATTATTCTCGAACGTAATTGAATCACTTCGAAACTTGTAAACATAGCAGCAGATTAAAATGGGCCCAAAGCTCACACCGTTCAAAAGTATACTTCTGGAATGACCGGAAACATTGCAGTGCGTTGCGTGTTGAAATTGGAAGTATTCCACATTGCTCCACAAGGTGAATCACATCTGTTTCCAATAGTGATACCATTTCCTGTGTTTGTGGGTGTATTTTATGAACCTCCAGAGAAAAGTGGGTGGGAAATGAACCCCAGTGGGAGTTGGGGTACCTCTTATAGGCATAAATCATATAAGTTCAATACTGCACTCAATGGACATTAGGTATTATTAATTCAAAGGTTAGCCATATATCAGGGTGAATGCTGGGAGCAGTCTCTCAATGGTAATGGCTCTTTTGCGTTATTCGCCTCAAACTTCGTGACTTGGCATCTAACCACCGATGACTTATAGGCCTTTATAGTGTGCAAACCTCAGGGGAACGATCAGACTGATTAATAATTACCAATATCTATAAATATTGGCATCTCAGTATAATGAAAATCGAATGTCCCGTTCAAAACTAGAGCGGCGAAACCGCTGAACTGATCACAGCATTAATATGAGATAGAAAAAAATATTATAGAACAATTCAATTTTTTTTCTATGTCTGGAATTTATTTTTAAATAGAAATTATGATTTATCGTCCACGTCCTTCAGTCATGATAAAAAATTAGTAAATTTGAATTGTATTAAAAAAGTTTTTAAAAATTTAAAAAATTGAGCTTTTAAGACAAAATATAGTTAATCTGAATTCGTTTGCCAACTTTCATACCCAAAATTTTAATTTAAATAGCTTCCAATACTTTAAAAGGCTAAAATATGCCTTCAAAATATTTGAAATGGCGAAAAAATTAATTGTAATCAATTTTAAAGAGGACAGCACAATGCAATAATTATAATTTAAGGATAAAAAAAAATATTATAAATTATTGAATTATATGATTATTTTTAATGTCAAAAACAAAGCAAAATGGCAATTACTAGTTAGATAACTCAGTGATATAGGCGCGGAAACGCAGGCTGGCGTTATGTCATGTTATACAATAATATTAAATAGAAAAAATACATCAGAAAAGAATGTCTCCTTCAAATTGCAGCGTATCCGATGATCATTTTTTACAACTATTTTGCATTTTTTGTCCAATAAGTCTTGTCATCGAATTTTTTTTTATCCTTTCGTGTCGTTCTTTGTCTTTGACATCGAAATCACCACTCTTAAATCTTTGAAAGCAAAACAGTACAATAGGGATATAGCGAAGCATCATCATAAGTTTCAAAAAGTATCTGATGGGCTTTGACAGCAGATTTCTTCACATCAAACAAAAAAAAACCCAATGAATGACGAAAATGCAATTTGGAGCTTTCCAAGTTTGAAATCGTAATACACTGAATAACTCAATAACACTGAATGGAAAACTTTAAAAATGATAACGATAAAGTAATAGTAAATTGGTAAATAAAACTTATGTCGTTTATATAGGTACTTCGCATGTTTAGCAATAGATGTCGCCGATACTTGCATGCCCCCTAATTTTTATAACGTAGATGGGAACGTTAATTATATACGGAAAGAACTATAAATGGGAACGTGCCATTAAAATAAATTGGTACAATGAATAACCAGCTCCGAATGATGAGGTAGCAGGGTATTTAAATATAGCTTACTTTCATCAGTTACTTTTATCTTCCCAAATATCTAGTTAAAAATTATAGAATATAATAAAAGGGCAAAGATAAAGCCACATTCAAAACTGACCACAACCCAATTTAATAAATGAATTCTTGATGGAGTACATAGAACAATTTAAAAAAAAAAATTCTAATCAACGAAGAATTGAACACAACAATGGCACACAAAGACACCAAAAGAAGGGCATATGCATATGAAAAACCAACCTGCGCCATGTCAATCTCATTCCTAAAGCCTAATTAAAAAGAGTGTCCCCAAAAGCAGCAGTGACAAAACAATCGATGACTCAATACACACTCCACATCGACATAAAGTGTTCTATCCTCTGTTGAATAAAATTCTGTTGTTCTTTTTCCTCAGTAAAGTTAGCGCCTGCAGTGTTCTTTCACAGACCAAAAGTGAACATTGTAACACGTCAAAAATGTTCTTTCCTGAAGGGGCGCCCCTATACCATCTATTGTTCCATGGACCTCATTAACGGGGCGGAACGCGATGGAAATCTTGTTTGGGGAAGACGTGCAGCCCCTTCCACCACCCTATACCCTGTCCCAGCTTTGGTGGATGTCAAAGAATGCTGTTGATTAAAGATTCAAAGACCTGAGATTCTAGCAGATGGATGTCAATGGATCGATTTTGGATTAAGTTAGAGGTATCTCGTTACAAGAACTTATACATTTGGAAGAGTGCATTTAAACAAGCCAGGAGAAAGGATTTATTCTGGCAAGTTCAGAAAAATTGTGCATATTTTCTTTAGTCCATATATGGATAAGTTTGAAGGTTGTTCTGTTGTTTAGTTGATAGTTATGTAACTATTTGTGAATTAATAAACTTTAATAAATTCTTACATGACTAATGAATTCTAAAAGAAATTTCTGAACAACTTGAAATACATATTTTGCTGAAAAATTCGAGAAAGATAATTAGAGAGCATCACAGAAAGGTTTCATTTTATTTTATTTTTAATTAATAAATATTATTTCAAATAATTTTAGTTTTAAAATCACACTTTACTATACAATAGCAATAGAGATGGAGCATGGATAAGCATAAAAGTTGGGCTGTTATTTAGCAGCCAGATATATAACTATCTATGAATTAATGAACTTTATAAAATTTTAATTTAATAATGAGTCTTAACAGAAATTTTCTAGACTCTTTTAAATACCTGCTTTTGAAAAAATAAATCTGGAAAGATAAATTTTGTATAAGTTTAGGGCCAGAGAAAGCTAAATTTTTTTTAAATAATTAATATTGTTTTTAAAAGTTACTCTTAATTATACAGTTGAAATAAAGAATGAGCAAGCATATATTTAATATTGAAGCAACGTGTTTGAATAGAAAATATATTAACTACAACAATTAAAAATAATGTTGAAATATGCCTTGAAAAAAAAACATAAAATTTGAAAAAAATCTTATATAAAAATAAAATTAACATCACTAAAAGGTTAATTTTTGAATTAGAAAAAATACAATTTGTGTAATAATAGTTCTGAAATTATAAAAATAACAACAAAAGTTTTGATTAATTGAATTTTGATTAATTAAAAATTGAATGAAAATTTTGGAAAAGCATTTAATCGGTTATTATTAACCAAGAAATAACTATTAGCCAAATTTGGATATTCTCGGATCAAAGACCTATTATCTAGAGCGGTTTCAACGATTTTTTCATCATTCTTGTCGTACGGTGTAAGTGCAATTGGGGTGTAATATGCCATCAATAAAAGACTAAATTTTGAATTTTAAAAAGCGTATTTTGTGAAATAATATGTGCTGAAATTATAAAGAAAAGAATAAAAGTTTTGATTAAGTTTTAATTCAAAATCAAATGAAAATTTTCAAAATCATCGCTTAATGAACAACACTTATTACTCTAAAAATAGCTATTTATCAAATGTGGATGTTCTAGAACTGAAAACATGTCATTTGGAGCTGTTCCAAAGATTTTTTAAATTAGTTGTACTTGTTAACTTGTACTTGTTTTATTAGTTGTACTTTTTTTTAGTTACTTTTTTGTTAGTTATAGTTTATTAGTGGTACGTTGAGGGACTGTATGTCATCCTTTAAACAATACCATGTTAGCACAGATGAAATTAAAAATTATTTTGCGAGTTTAGTCTTAAAATTAACTATTTACATTTTAGTTTTGTTTACTTAAAAAACTTTTTTTTTAATTTAGCAAATAATAATTTAGAGACTATATTAAAACAAAGCAATAAGCAACAAACATTTTTTTTTCTTTTATATGTGTGAAATTCAGCCATTTGATTAAAATTTAAGATTAAAAAATTAAAACATTCGTCTGGTTCCCTTAAAATCGTTTAGGAATGAAAATGAAACGAGAGATTATCTACCAGGAAACACATGCTGTGTTTTCTTAAAATGCATGCCTTCAGGCAGTCTGAAGAGTTACGGAGAGTCCCATTTGACCTCAAGGTCAAGAAAACAGCTGGCGAATACCTCTTACTTTAAAGAACTATCCAAGGATGATGAAAATAATAAAATAAACGAACATTACTTTGATTGAGACGTCAAACAAGTAAATTAAAAAAGCTCATTTTTTATTGAAAGCTTAGAATCAAAACAGGAAATGTTTGGCACTTCACAATTTAGATTGGATGGTTAGATACAGAAACAATAATTCCATAATAAATTCAATGGTAAATCGACCTTGTACAAGCCTTTAAAATAAAATGATTTTGAAAACATAAAGCATAGTAATATTCGTCATTAATAACATGTTTCTCCGATTTGTATAAAAAGTTATGAAACAGATAGGCGATTTCATTAAACAATCTCCCTTTATACAAAATTATATTAAGGAAAAAAAAAACAAGTCTTTGCTGTTATTCTTTTCGACACATCAGCTGTCATATACATTACATCAGATATTAAGAGAAAGGAAATCGCGATTTAGTCGCTTTTAATAACAAATAATTCATCTTCTATTATGCGGGATCTGTTCTTTCATTTGGCTTGAATGTATATATTTTGCGTATCTCCTTGAAATTAATCAACCAAGGTTTCGAGCACTTTTATAAGAGACCAACTACTGCAGGCAATCGGAGGTCACGCCTACTTCAGAAAGATCACGTGTCTGCAATGGGACTATAGCAAATGGCTGTATCATCGGGACAAGCATTTGCTGTTGTCCGATTGGTGTCATTCGATGTTCTTGAGGTAAGCGTGAACTTCCATTGTGCTCAATAGTTGGCTTTGTGTAAACATTGCTTTATCCATCTCCATAGACTTAAATAGTACATATCATTCATCTCCGTAAGTCTTATATTCCATTTCTGGTTTCTCAGCTCGCTGCTAGCGAAGTCACGATTTTTTCCCCCTTTTCAGTACTTCTATTTTTTTTAATTTGCATATTACTGAAATCGTTTACTGAAAAATGAATTTCACTTACTGAGTAAATTTATTTTAGAAATACTGGTAAACCGCTTGCAGGACTAATGATAATATTTATTTTCTAGTTTCTCCAAAAAATTCTCTTGCTTGGATTTCATATAAATTTAACTGATATTACATAAATCCATCATCAATATATGTTTGAATTTCGAATTGCGATTGATCCAAATAAACATATCTCACGTATAGTTAGACAAAAAGCTCATTATTGATTTTAATAATTTTTAAAATTAGTATTCCCTTAGTATTTTACATTCCTTATAAAGGTAATCATATAAAATTCCAGCTTACCAGTTAAAGATTGCTGTTCTGTAAAGCAAACATCGTTTAGAATTTTATTTCAATTTTATAAATTAATAATGGTATAGTTGCATAAAATTTACAAAATTAAAAATGCTTATTGAAAATCAATTATGTAAAGAGAAAAATAGCTTTAAAATAAAATACAATAAATTTACAGAGAAATAAACTACACTGCGAAGTTTTTATGCATTTATGATTATACTTGCAAAAGGGTGAAAAGAAGTGAAATCGATTTTTACTAATCATGTTTCAAACACTTTTAAACGTATTTGGTGCATAAAAATCAAGAAATAAAAGTAGATGCAAGTTGATAAAAAAGAAAGTCTCGAGCAAGTAGAAGTAATACATTCTTAAAACTTCCTAAACGTTTCAAATTTATTTTGAATAGCACTAAATTCACCCTGGAGGAAATGTTGTTACATGCAACACTACATCATCATTCATCTTCAAAACATTCAAAACACACGCCAACATTACCGCAACGTCATTATTGTTATTACTTCTGAATTACACTCCAACAAAAAGATCCAAACTTCGTCTAAACAA
This sequence comes from Argiope trifasciata, assembly GCA_026543055.1. Classification (NCBI taxonomy): domain Eukaryota; kingdom Metazoa; phylum Arthropoda; class Arachnida; order Araneae; family Araneidae; genus Argiope; species Argiope trifasciata. The sequence goes on from JAPMOQ010003877.1 coordinate 14,253, forward strand.
AGCCTAAATCGAATGAATTATTCAACCATATTGCTCCACGCTTCTTTAATAATTTATGCCTAAAAACATCCCACTTAAAATTCTAGAGTTTCAACAGCTTTTTCATACATTCAAAATATTCTTTTTTTCCTTCTGGTAACAGAAATACGGGAAAGGAAACACATGGGCCATCATTTTTCTTGCTTTAGATTTTTTTTAAAGGTAGGGTTAAGCCTCGTGTTGTGAGCGATTACTTTCAAAATGGGACAGAACTTTTAAAAGTCCTTAGTCTCTGGTTCAAACATGATGGACGATGGCTTGCCAAACTGAACGACAACTCGTCGACAAAGATAGATATGACCCAACATTTGTTTCTCAATTATTCATACTGGAACTCTGTTAAAGTATTCATAACCACTTTTTCACTCCCTTTTCTATATGTGTTTTATTCCTGGATGAATTCGTGCTCTGTGCTGAGAGGAAGGGGGGAGGATTCAACAACGCAGACCCGTGGCGAACTTTTCACGCCAGTTATTTCTGTAAATATCCATCCATTTAGGTGTCAGTTTTGGACAACCACGTTAAGTAGCTAAAGTAGGCGATTCTCTTGAAGGGTATTTAAGAATTAAAAATCTAGTATTTTAATCTTTTATGTGAAAAATGTAAATGGTAATGCAACGTTTTGTGCAGACAATTTATAACGAAATCAAATCACGTAGCATTAAAAGCAGTGCATCCTCTTTTGCATATGTTATTTTAATGTATTTTAGAAATTGATGGTATAAAATTACCTAATATATAATATTGTATAATGGTACCTAAAGCAAAAAATTCATATTGCTTATTGAATATTTTGAACTTTCAATTTTAAGAAGTGAACTGCTTTTGATTACTGTACTTGTCATAAAAAAAGTACATTTTGCTTTATAACGAATTTATATAACGACAATTATTATACTCATATAATATTTATTTAATTATATATATATATATATATGCCTAGGGCAATTTAGATACACATTTTCCGAAATGGCCGAAACTGTTTAATAACCCTTTATAATAATTCTATTTCCCAAAAGGTATTGTCATTCATGATTAGGTTCCAAAATGCCATTCAAATGTTCAAATCAAAGAATCCGACCCCCCATCTCCACCCACGAAAAAAAAAAGAGTTTGGAAAAAGTGAAGAAGTTTAATAATATCCTCAATAAAACTGCATTAAAACAGAAAAGTACAAATCGAAATTTCCCCACAATTCGAGGATATCTATTATGAATATTTTTTTATCAATTAATTTACAAAATGCTCAAAATTTTTTGGATTTTGTTTAATTTTTTTCTAAAGATGCCAATAACTACTTTACTTGCGTTTTAATTTTACAATGCACAGTTTTCGAACATTTTTATTTCCATAATTGTCAGATTTTTATTGTAGTTTTTAGAAGTAAAGAGTATTTTCAATTATCATTTAAAATATGCTCCATAATTCATATCCTGACTGTCCTGACCAGCCCGAAGGCACACGGAAAAGAAAACTGAATGGCCTGACCACTGTAACAGCAGCATTGGTTGAGTCCTAAGGGCCATCACCGACCACGGTACAACGTTTCCCGAAGGAAGTGCGTCCCGTTATCAAGCCAAATCCACTTCAAAATAATGACACCATTTCGCTTCCTGTTGCCATCTCATTGATTCGTCCCGTATACTTCAACGATTTGTCAGTGAATGTTCAATGGAGACGCATTCTTGGTCCATAGAAATCGTGTCAAGTCTCATACTTCTATGCGAGACCACTTTTCTAGACATCTTGCCATTACTGTCGCTGTTTCATTTCTCACTACTAACATGATCTACAGTATCTTAATCTAAGACAAATAATGCTATCTGTCTCCACTGTGAGCAACAATATGTCCCTCCTCAATTTTTATTTCCCAAATAATGTTGCTTGTAAACTTTTTTTTGGGGGGGGGGCAGCATTTGTAAATGCAATAAAACGTTTTTGTTATTAAATAAAGCATATTTCCTTTTATTTCAAAATAATTCATCAACTTTTAAATATAGTTATATCTGTAGTGGAAGCTTTATAAACCAGATAACATACTCAAGACTGAGTGATCACTTTTAGTCTTGTGGTCATGTTATCTGGCTACCATCCGTAAGGTCCCAGGTTCGATCCTACCTATCACCAAATAGCAATATATCTGTTCCAAACCTTTCTATCGAGTAAAATCCTACTTAAAAAGAAATTCCTTATGATGGGACACGACTGAAATTTATTGAACTGTGAGAAAACACAAATCTGCCACAAATTTTCCTCGGAGAATGCCAATTACATTAAATATATATAAAAGTAAAGGAATCGCAGAGAAGCATCCTTCTATATTCAAGGAAAAGATTTCACTTTATTTCAAAGTATTCCGTCATCTTTAATCAAAATAGGGCACTCTCTTGAGTTCCAAGTCAACAGAGCAACCCAGTGAATATATTTTTCCGTTTCTTCCAACAAAACTGTAAAAGAAACTCAATCGTTTCTTCCTGTTCTAATGTGATAAGCGAGCTTTCTTAACGTCCCGTAGGGCTTAAAAATGCTCTTCCAAAACGTATTTTAAAAACAGCCCTTCCAAGCAACAAAGCCTCACCCGTAAAAAGAAGGATTGGAAGTCTATCTCCGTAACAAGCTGCTCGCTGATACCAAAGCAGTCTTACCATTTTAACGATGGTGGATCAAGGGATGATCTTATGGAAGCACCGTAAGTAAATCTTGGCAAGAAAAGTATGGGCAAATATGAGATACCTCGGAAGAAATTAGTTTCTAGCAGTAAATCGCAAGAGAGAATCTTTTAGATCCTGTTCTTAAGAGATTTTTTTTAAAAAGAAGATGGTGGGTCATAAAAGGTAGTACAGAGGTTGAACAAATCGTTCTTCCATGAAATTTTGAAGGCAAAAAAAAAAAAAAAAAAGTGCCTGCTACAGGTTTAGTGGGAAGTGGGATGTGAAAAATCTGCTGCTCACAGAAGAAAGTTTTGTGAGTTTGCGATACGAATGTAACGGATTTTTCCACTGGAAAGCCAGCCGTTAATGCGCTTCTTGCAATCTCAAATACAAGGTTATTTGAATCAACCATGCAAATAATTTGCAGAAAAAATATTTTAAAACCATAAATAGTTTGCATTGGTATTAAAGGATATTTCTTACTTCGTTTTAGTATTGTCAAAACGATGTGAAATTTTTCTTAAAAGCATCTTTACAGATAGTTATAAGAAAGACTGTAACGTTAAAAGGAAAATTTCTTTGTTGATAGTTTTTGTTTAATGTTACGGATAATAAAGTACCAAATTTTTTTTCAAGAATTCAGTTAATCCAAATTTTAAATAAGAAATAAAACATATTTTATACATAGCTGTTTTATACAAAATCTTATGCTTAACGGTTGTCCTTTTTTCTAAATTAATTAATGTTTTATATGAATAGTTGTTGTACGGATGTCTTTTGCATTATAAAATTATTTTGAATTCATTTAATAATACACATTATACTTTTAGCAACAGCCCAATATTAAAAATCGAATCCACAAAATATCAGCTGGTTTTAATAATGAATCATTTTTTAATTTTATATTCAACCATTTATTTATATAACATGAATAACTATTATTGATGATATTTTTAGCAACAGCATAGCAGTGAATAACAAATTTATAAAATGGCTGCTGATTTCAATAATACAAAAAAAGTCCCGTTTTTAAATCATTTATAACCATTTGCTCAAATATAAATCAGCAAAATGATAGCTGATTGTAAAGCTGAACAGGATATCAAACTTTTAATAACAGTTCAATGGTAAAAAGTAAATCTACAGAATGGCAGCTGGTTTTACTAATTAGCAGAACAAAAATTTTTTAACAACAGCTGAATAGTGATAAGTAAGTCCACTAAATGGCTGTTCATTTTATAAATACATTGAACAAAACGCTTTTAAAAACAATTCAATAGCAAAGAAAAAATTCACAAAATTTAAGTTAACTTCAAACTACGTAACCGAGTTAAAATATCCTTCGCATCAATTTCATTATTTATTTATTAACTAGCCGCCTTTGGCGACCAGCTGGTTCGCCATGAGTAATGTGTTCTAAAATGTTTTTTTGTTGATGTTGCCAAAATATTAAATATTTTTTAAAGAAAGCGAAAAAGGGAAAAAAATTATCCAATAAATTATTTAAATGTTGCAAACGATTATAGAAACCTTGGCTTTGCATTTATTTTTTTAGAAACTATCACATTTTATAATGGAAAAAAAATTATTGAATTAATGATACAGATATTCCAAACAATTATAGAAATATGCCATTAAGTCAGGATTTCAATGCATATCCTGTCTAAATTCAATAAGGTTTACCTTAAATAAAGAAGATTTATTGAATTAATGATTTAGATATTGCAAGCGATAATAGAAACCTTTGCTTGGTATTTATTTTTTTAGAAAGTATCACATTTTATATTTCTTTTATTTCATCCAGTCACGTGCTAAAAGTTGCATTTCTTTAGATTTATTTGCGATGATAAGTTTTTTTTTTATTTGAGCTTCCGGCATTGTTTTCTTTTATTTTATCCAGTCACGTGATAAAAAAACATGGTTAAAATATGTCTTTAAAAATTCGTTAAAAATAGAAGCTTGAGTTATACAGTAAAACATTGATACCATTAGAAAGCTAATTTTTTAATCTTTAAATTGGTGTAAAAATCATGTTTGTGCGATAATATTTTCGGAAGTTATAGCGGAAAAACGTCGAAATTTCGCTTAAATTTTAATTAATTCAAATTCGAATTAAAAATTCGAAAAAAGGGCTCCGAGGTGCACATTCCCGACCTCCAAGGTGTACATGTACCAAATTTGGTAGCTGTAAGTCCAACGGTCTGGCCTGTAGAGCGCCAACACACACACACACACACACACATTGAGCTTTATTATAAGTATATAGATGAAATAATAAAATGTGTATGAAAAAAAAAAAAACTGGAAAAGTCTAATTAGCTGTAGTCAATGGCTTAAAAGTAAAGTCTTTTCCGAAGCCTGAAGCCATTGAAATGGTCCACATTTTCTGGGAATTAAAGCTAATTAAATTAATATAATATACATAATAAGCTAATAAAATTATTATGAGAATGTGTATTCATTTTAATTTAGGTATTAAGAAAATTTTGCACAATGAAAAACTTTAATACATTAAACTATCCTCCATTTAAACTCCTTTTAAAAACCATTTCATTTTAAATTTATAATTCTTAAACACCAAAAATATATATAAATGACTAATTTTAATATACATTATAATTATACAGATGGATAAAATGATGAATGTTGAATGTTTGTATATGAAATAACGAATTGTATTGAAATTATTTATGAAATAATAAAAAGAATGCCCATACACTATTACGTAGTTTAAAATAGAAATATTTAATAAAGTATACAATGCTATTTAAATAATATAAAATAATTTTAGTATAAAATGCGATTTAAATAATATAAAATAATTTTAGTATAAAATGCGATTTAAACAATATAAAATAAACTTTAAATAATTATGTAAAATGATATAAATAAAAAAAATATTGCACTATTCATATCGAATCAAACAAGGTATGACTTTTAAATACTTTGTAAAATTTTAGATTATAAAACTATGTGTGACTACAATAGAAACAGATAATTTTCTCATTTATTTTATAATTCTTCTCTTAAAATTTAAATATTGTTCAAAATTTATAAACAATTAATTAAACTATTTTATAAGAATGACGATAAATATGAATTACCAAGAATTTCCAAATATATGCTTATTATTTGTAAATAATTTCTATTTCTTAATTTATAAAATTCAGTGAAAGCTTTTAATTATAAAAAAAGTAAATATAATTAGTTATAATAAACTAAATAATACTTTTACAAGTATTATTTTAATTACGATTAAATTATTGATATAGAAAATTATTAAAAAGGAATTCTGCCGTGGAAACATCTAGAAAATTAAATATTCTGAAATATGCTTGAAAAATTAAACACTATTTCTACAAAAGTAAGTACTTTAAATAAAGTGAATAAACGCAAGTTGATATACAATATAGTTTGTAATCTCAAATTACATCATTCTTTTAAATATTTTACCAATGACATAACAATTTCTGATTTTAATTCTTAAAAAAAAAAGAATTTATCAGGTGACAAAGTTTTTCAAATCCTCCAAAATATCGTTTTAAGAGAAATAAAATAAGCTTTCTGTTAATTAAAGACAGAATTCTTAGAAACACAATTTTCTAATCATAAACGAAATCCCATCAGATTATTGCAAACTGTGACCTTATTTGAAAACATGTAGAGTTTTATTAGAGGAAAAATATATTTAAAAATTCATTAAAAAAACATCTGCATAAGCAGATTATATGGTAAGCGAAATTATTCTTATTTATCCTTTTAACACAATCAAAGCCAAGCTTTGCTTGGTTCAATTATCCATTCTCTTGTAATTTCTGAGGTATCTAAAATATTTAAAGGATGCAGTCATTAATAATGAAAAGATGACGGAGCCTTTGACAATCTGAAAAACAAATAACGATTGTATACGCGTATAAATTTAAATATTACATGCATACTTTATACCTGCATTTCCGTGAATAGTATAATCTTAACAAAATGAAAGAAAAATGCAAATACTTTTCATGGAATCTGTTCGAAATATGTTGTTTTATTTTCGAAAACAAGTAATTGAAATTTCACTCTTTCTCCATAAATAATTAATTTCACCATCTGCATAGCGAGCGAATAACTTAAAAATAGTCATTCCACTTTACACGAGCAGATGTACTTCATGGAACAGAACAGCAGAAAGAATTTCTTAAGCTTCAAATTTTTTTTTCTGTCTTCAAAATACCTTCTTTTCCTGTACCAAAATATCTTTTGACCCGATCAAATGGTTTTAGTTACAATTTTCTTTCAAATTCTAGCCGTAATTAATTTCGGAGAAGAACAAATCTGCAAGTGAAAGTTGCGTTTAACAGCCCATTTGTAACATGCAGAAGTGATGAAAAGAACAACAATAGATGGAAGTAAGCGAGGCCTGAAGACGCTATCTATCAAAATCTCCTGGAGGAGCAAAAAGTTTCTTGAAGAGTAATGAACACTTTTAGATGAAGCAATCGGCAAGCGACACATTCATCAAAATAGACGTTGTTAGTTGTTGGGGAGATAAAATGGCCTTACCCCATGCTGCGATCAGCATGCCGTTGAGCGATCGAAGATGTCAAGATGAGTAATCGTTTTAAAGGTAGGGTGTGCTGTCCCCCCTCCAGCGAATTAATCCTTCCCTGTCTTCAGGATGTTTTAATTCAAAGTGCGTCATAAACTTTCACAAGTTATAGCAGTTAATGCGGCAACAAGTGTTTAATTGCCCCTGGCATCTAATGGTAGATAGCCTTGTTGTTGGAGCAATTGTTTTGTCATTAATTTGGATCAGTGAATTCAAGGTTGGGTTGAGATAGTGGCAGGTGAAATTGTCGGCCATCTTTGATAGTGGGGTGCATTTTAAATTCTCTAATTGCTAATGATGGGTTACGAGCGATTAAGTGACAGATTTGTACAATAATTTTGTCCAAGCGGATATACAAATACTTCTTCTTCTTCTTTTTTGCATTGAATAAGTATGCCTAGTAAACTTGTATCTTCCACTTATTGAGCATTACCACGTATTTAATTGAAAACCTTATTTTCAAGGTGTAGTTTCTAAAGCCATTAAAAAGAACTGCGACAGAATAAAACCAAAAAAAAGAGGAAGACTTTTTTAGAAATAATTCGATTTTTTATCAATGCCACACTGCCGAAAGATAATTATATATGGGTAAATTCAATATAAATTATTTATGAACCTGTTACAAATTTTATAAAAGCATTAACATGTTTATAAAGAGTTGAATCTATTAATTTTATTTCTAAAAGAAATTTATATATTTGAAATACTGGTGGTCTAGAGATTTTTTTAATGTTCTTTTTTTATTAATTTACTTTCTTATATACGAAGTATACAAAGAAAAATCATTGTAATAGTCTAAAAGCTCGAACTTAAGATTTTGACGAATCTATTCAGATCAGAGTTCGAAAGGTCATTGCTGGGTATATTATATATCTGTGAACATGGTAACTCAAAAACGCTTTGAACTAGATGCATTAAATCAAGCGTGTGAGCTTTAGTCCAAATTAATATACTTCTTATCGAATTTTCAGGGAGTCTGTTTGTTCGGTTATCCGAATATAAAATAACACAGTGGCAAAACGAAGAGGCAGATCAATATCTGTTGTAGATAGCCATCAAATTTGAACATAATCCATCCAGCAGGAAATTGTCTGTCAGTCTATATTTTGGCATTTTTAAAACACACTAACAGAAAAAAATGACTTAAAACTGAAATTTAATATATGATCTTGGGATTACAATTATAATTCTGCAACAAATGTTGGCTTGAATTATTCGTAAAAATAATAACACATATTACACATTTGAGATTCTGGTGCTTTAATATTGGCCAAGTCGCAGGTGTTAATGGCCAAAGAATGCACGCTAATTGGGTTTTTCATAACTACAATTTACCAAAGCATACAGATTATAATATTATACAAATATATTTATTTTCGACTATGCAAGAATATTTTGAGTATCTATCCAGCAAATTTTAATTTGATATCTTAAATATATTTTGATTTCTAAATCTAAGATGGCCAAAAACCAAAAGCTACTAACTGTGGACGACGATTTTAAATTGAAGTAATTAACATAAATTTATTTTTAAAGTAAATTTTTCACCACATATTCAAATATTTAATTCATAAATTTGCAAAATGTATTTTATTTTAGATAATGCAGAATATTTTACTATACATATTTTAAGAGGAATGTTAAAAATCTCAGTTAAACACCAAAAGCAAAATTATTCACATGGGAAAATTATTATTTACCCAAAATATTACTGCAAACTGATTGTCTAGGAATTAAATTCCTTATTCTTATGACGGAAATAAACTTTCTCTTATATTATTCATTATCCTTCATTCAACCCTAAAAAAAAACTGGTGTTGCTCAATTAATCTCTTGTGTCTGACAGAACATTCTATTTCAGTCCTTGTACAATAAAACACCAGACATACCTATTTACCACCAACAAAATACAGAAATAAACGACTTTTTTTCCCCTGTCGTAACCGAAGACGTCCCTGATCGATTCTTTTATTTCTTTATTAAAAAACAAGAGGAATTAATTCCTGAATGTATCCGAAACGAATTCTGGCAACATAATACTAGAAGAAATATTGTTTCTTTCGCGGAAATGACGATATTCCCTTAAGTGCGACAAGGCCCATCTTGAATGCGCCTTGCCCCAATCCTTCAACGTCAACATTTTTCTATATCCTCTTCCAGAGGATCAAGGAGGGAATGAGAAAGGGGAATGCAAGAGAACAATAGCAGACGATTTTTTCCATCATCTCGGGATGTTTGAGAGGGTGGTCTATCTTTCTCTCTGATTTCCAAAAGTTTCAGATACCCACTGTGACGGACCACTGAGGCATTGGAGTTCAATGAAAAATGGCTTTTGGAAAGGTTTTGAAATGCTCGTTTTGATGCATGACAATACAATTATTGAAAAAATTAAAGAGAAAAAGTAGCTTCTTTTCGTTGACTTTTGTTGTAAACGATTTTTTTCATGCTTTATTAGAAGACGGATAGTTCCATTATATTGTCTCTCTTGCAAAATTTTTCAATCAATTCACTAATATAATTCTTTTGAGGAACAAGAAATGAAGGAATTTTCTAAATATACAGTAAGTTTTTGTAAAATAATTTAGCTAAATTTTTACAATTTTACAGTTCCCGGTTAATAAGAATTTATCTATTTCAATGCCGGTGTCCTGGCATAGGTAGGGGTAGCGTGTCTTCCCCATAATTTGAGTATTCTGGGTTCGATACTCAGTTCGGGCATGGTTGTTCTTTTTCTGTGTTTTATCTGTATCGTGTGTGAATGTGTCCTCCGTAAAAAGGGGTTCTGAAAGCGAATGTGAAGCATGAAGTAGCTAAGTAGAACTCATGGCCCTAATTGGCTAGCTGAACAAACAAGAGACTCTCATTTCTGCTTAAATCGCTGAAGGATAAATGGCAGCTGACTTATTAAAGTGGCATAAGTAATAACAACATCTATTTCAATGTCGCTTAGAATTATCGTTACGAAGTCTCTGATTTGGCGACTTGGCGACCAAGTTCGGTTCTAATGCTTGTTTGCGAAATACGAGACCTTGATGCCAGGCAAAACTGGATCCTTATTATATGTGCAAATATTTAGAAACTTCTCTCTCTGTAGCCAGTTTAAATAATGAAAGGAGAATATCTGCTCCCGAAATTATATCAGAGTTTGTTTAACTATTGAAGGAGATATTGCAAGATATTTTTGCTATATCTACGATCTCCTATCATCATAGTTCGTACTCTAAAATGATTTAATTTTGAGTTACATGATCATATCACGTTTTAAGTTGTAACTTCTTTTGCAGGTAAATTGACCTGCCGAAAACACAGGGTCAGTATAAATTTAATAAAGTGTATTTTAATTGCAAGATGAAGGATTATTGCATAAAATGCCATAAAACGCATCAAATTGTACATAAAATGGTAACAACTATTAAAAAGATTACAAAATTTAATTCAATTTCTCAAAGCTTTCAATTCATTAAATTCATTGAGATAAAAGTTATGCATTAACTTGTTATACTTTTAACATTTTCCACTCGTGCTTCTGAAAAGACAAATTGTAAAAAATGTCTGGGTTGAAGCACTGCCGGATTACTAAGAGTCTACTGTATATTATTTCCAGTGCATATCCCCCCCCCTTCTTTAAAATACTGATTAGTAGATTAATGTCAAAGACGAAATGAATCTCTTTTTGCCTTTTCGACGATATCATATTTGTTATTCCATCTAATTTCTGATGTATTCATATCTATGGTTGAATTAATAGTCATTCCTTTTCTAACATTTTCATGTTATTTAAAATATTTTAAAAACTCATTTTGTAGTTCACAATATTTAAAAAGTAAATAATAATAGTAAATAAATTCGTATAGGACATATTAAAATATAACGCGAAAAGGTAAATGTATGTTAAGAATGCTTAGAATTTATTCACTTTTTATCCCCCTTTTTTTTTTGCTCAATTAGTTAATTTTTGTTCATTTCTTCTTTTGTTTTGTTCATTTAACTAGTTTGTATTCATTTCTGATTTTCTTTTGTTCATTTCATTGAATTTAGTTAATTTTTGTTCATCTTAACAATGAGAACTGACTGGGATTATATCATAGAATATTGAATAAAAATAGATTTTTACGTTTTTTTGAGATAAATTTAAAAAGAAATAATTTTTAATATGCAGTTTTTGAATCTTACCATATATTTTTTTAAATTTTTATTTAAATATTTTTTTTTCTAATTTTTATTATTTTTTCATTAATTTTTTCTATGGATGAAGGACTTATAACTATCTTAAGAGCAATTTCATATTTTTTTAATATAATACTAGTGATGATATGCTATTTCTGCTTCGGTTTTACATATTAGTTCATATCCAAACATTCATTTCATTTTTTTATATTCACACATTCGTTCGTTACACCTCTTCAAATATAATTTGAATGCCTTAGACTTATTTCCTTCTAAATGATCTTCTTAACGTCGGCTCTTACTTAGCTGCCCCTTAATCATAAAGCTATGTTTGACATTTAATATTTCATTGTCTCATTTGCTGTTTTATTTATAATATCTTAAGACTATGGAGACTTCTGATTTTACACTTTTCCTGGAAACGTACATATTATATATGTTCTTGTGGTTTTCCTTAAATTAGACTCACGTAACGAAAATCGTTTTTATGACAATGTTCCAAAAAATAAAAATTTCATCGAAATAGCAACCTTCTCTTATGTTTAAAATTACGTTCTATATAAAGAATTCCGTATTTGGTCGCATTAAAACCAGACTTCCAAGGGGGGAAAGAAAAAAGTTGAGCAATTCCGTGTATTCCTTCAAATAGTCAGGAAAACGTGAGATACGTGTCCTATTTCCTACGTGATTCTAACGTCAAATCTCACGTAACATACACCTTTTATTTTACGACTTCTCTTCACTATTCATTATTAGAACGGTGATAACCCTCCAAAAAAGGGAAAAAAGGAATTCTTTCATCTCTTTCTACGCGCCATTTTCCTTTTTATTCTTCCACTTCTTCCTTTTTTTTTTTCGAGCGATACGCTACGCGAGATTAATTTTTTTAATTATTTAGCTGCGGAAGAAATCGTTTGGCGCTGGTTATTATTGCGCTGAAGAATGGCAACACCAACAGACCACTGCTGTTACCGAGATTAAAAATCGTAAATGCTCCTACACTGTATAATTTCTTTTTCTTCTAATTCTAGAACGCTGTAAAATGTTTAAAAGTAATGCGAGTTGTTGGGGTTTTGTTGTTTAGTCTCCTGACTTAATTGCTCATAAAAAAATTCTCAGTTGAAACGAATAGAATGTCGGATCTTTTTGTTTTTGTTGTGAAATATTTGGTTTGAGTACTTCTTCGCACTTACCTAAAGTAACCTAAATGAGGTTTACAGTTACGAAAAACAAATAAAGCACATGTTTGTTATTTCTATCCCATTTTGTTGAAATCCTTTTTTTCTTTGTTGTACTTTTTTTATTAAATGACTGGCTAATGTGTTAGTCTTGAAATAACAAAACGAAGCAGAAAAACTACATATTGTACTAACACCAAACATGTAAGCAAAAGGAAAATAATAATATTAATCATTGAGAGCGCTGATAATAGTACTATTTGCTATTGGATTTTCTTTTTTTTTCATTTTTGTTTCAGGGATTAAATTGATGTTAGTTTATACGCTTTTGTTTAAAAAATGGAAAAAAAAAACACTAGCAAAAAAAATGTAGTCATTGGTGCGGGGAATATTTTAATGTTATTTTAATTTTGAATTGATTCAATTCTTATTTTTAAAAATGTTTCTGAAATGTTTTAGATTTCATATCACTTACAACTTGTATTTTTGAAGTTGTTGAATAACAATAAATAATTATAATAACAAAAACATTTGAAGAAAAATAAATGAATGTTATTAATCTAAAAATATATAATCAGAATTCGGTGTAATTAAGTGTATTCGAATATTTTGCATTATATATGTTAATGTGTCAATGTAACTAATCGATTATGTTTAATACCAATCTCAGCAAGACTTAAAAATCTGTTTCTATTAATAATAACCACTAATAGTATTAATAATAAATGCTTCATTCAATATTGATTATAGCATATATGTTTTCGGCATTCTACTGTAGATTTGGACACCCTTTCTAGTCACTACAAATTTCAACGATGAAGTACTACTTCTGGTTTTCAAAATGTTTTAATTTTATTGAGGATACTTTTGAATTACTGACCAAAATTTTTTCCCTTGGCGGCGATCTTGGCGTCATATAGGACATAACATATAGTAATTGCTATATAGTATGTTAAATAATATTTAACTTATTATGTATAATACAAGCTTTTATTCATTGCAATATACGTATATTAATAACTACATTTCTCATATTTTAAATTTTTCTTTGAATTAAAATTAGGAAAGTGCTCATATAGATTTATAATGTACAGCAGTTAGAAAAAATTTGAAATTTAATACGATACTGATAAACGAAATTGTTGCTCTGAAAATTTGCGTTTTGTTAAACTAGATAAGAATATGTTGTTAACAGATTAACTTATGTATGCTAAACCTTGCAACTTTTAACTTACATAACATGTATGAATAAAATAGAAAAATAATGATTGATTCAAATAATTATAAACATTCTTTTTAATTACGATGATTTTATGTTATTTTTAATTAAGATGATTTATTGATTATGATGATTATTTTTAAAAAACATTATGAACAATCTTTTTCGTTTAAGATTCATTTTGTTAGAATTATTTCAGATTTTCAAAAATTAGTTTACAAAAATCCAACATGATAAATTTACCGTTTTTTTTTTTTTCCAATGTTGGGTTCACATTTTGTAGTATTTTCTTACCTGAAAAAAAATCAAGGTATGAGAGAAAATAATAATAAAGTTCAATTTTAAAAAATAGCATTTCATACTCAGCAGCATTAGAAAAGTAATTTCTCAATTGAAAAATACAAAGGAATTATCTTTATAAGAAATTTTTATTCTTTAAATAATTTTTATGTGGTTATTCGAATTTTTGAAAAATATTTCTGACAATATTTAAAGGTAATGGGATTTTCATATCGTAAAAAAAAAAAAAAACATCTTTGAGAATTTTTTCAAATTTAACAAACTTTTAATTTCAAAATTCCTACAAAAGTCTTACTTGCAAAACAGGGAACATAAAAAATGGAAAGAACAAAGGTGAAGTTGAGAAGGGGTGAGGAGAGAAAAAAGAAAATTTAAATTAATAATTAATTAAATTCAACACAAAGAAAAGGGTCACACGAAGGGATAATAATAACACACAAGTAATTCAGGAATTAGTTTTATATGTTAAAAAGGAATTAATTTATGTCATAAAAGAAAGTCATTGAAAAGAAATCTCTATTTAGACTATATTGAGGGATTTTCTGTTGCTATTTAAAATTGAATAAATTTTCATTAATAATATGTATGGAAAAATGGTTAAAAATAATTCTATTCCTAAGGATGTTAAAATTCTTTTTTTTAAATCTAAAATACAGAATGTGTTATTCAATCTTTGATCTAATTATTGATTGAATATAATTATTGATTTATTCAAAATTAATTGAGAACATACAAAGATGCACGTAATGCTTTGAGGAACAGTTAAGTGCTTAAATGCCTTTAATATTGATGTAATCAAAGGTTCAAACTTAGCCACCTAGGCAGCTGGCTAGGACTGTTAGAATCTCAAAAGGATTCAAACAGGTTAATTAAAAACTTTATTTCCCAAGGTTATTAAAAACACAATTGCTGTGAATTAATGTGTTATGTTAATAACGAGTTCTCAATATTTGTTCAAGATTTGAATTTGCCGCTGTTCATGAAGTAAAGTGTAGGCAACGTTAGTAAAAAAAGCCCTTTACCAGCTGATAGGGTTAGCACAAATGGAGTATTACATGATCGAATAACATGATTTCATTGTTGAACAATACTTCAAAAATAATGAAAGTCTTGCGGCACAGTTCGAAAATTCGATATTTGTCCTTCTAGATTGTGTGATTTAATACCAATGGATTTCTTTATATGGGTTTAATTGAAATCAAAGATTTATGCCAACATGCCCAGAGCCACACATGCATTGAAGGAGGAAATTAAACGCTACATTAACGAAATTCAGCCACATATATGCAAAACGGCCATGGAGAATTTCGACAAAAGAGTACATATATACCAGAAAACCATGGTGACCATTTAACTTCTGTGTTATTTCGTACATAACCCTATTCTAGGTTCTTTACAAATCAATAAAAATATAGCAATTCCAAGAATTTTTTAAAAATTCAATTCAAGTTTTGTGATAACACGTGTTTTTTCGCGCAATGTTTCATTTTTACTAATCTTAAATTAGCAGCAGCCAAATGGTTTTTTCAACAAGTTTGTCAACACTTTGCTGCACAAATGGTGGCAATTCAAATCTTGCAAATCTTGTGTTGGTTTGGAACTCCCTTTATAAATAAAAAAGTTTATAAATGTTATTTGGCCAGACTGCTGTCTTTCATTCTGTGGTTACTAGAATAATTACAAAAATGAGTATTTATTTCAATTATTTGGAACACTATCATAGATGCCAACGAGTGAAATAGTGTCATAATAGATAAATAAAAACACATATTAATAAAGTTAGTAAAATAAAATTTATAGCTTGAAATAATTCATTAGCACATTAAAATGCGATAATTATCAAATTAAATTGAGCCTTTTATTAAATAAAACAAGTTTAATATCGAAAAAATTGTGAATGTTCATAGCCTGTATCTTAAAATATCTAAATCCGCAATTGAATGTAATTTAAAAGTTTAAAATTCATTGAATGGAAGTTAAACACATTTATTTAAAAAATGATATACAGATAGTAAAAGATAAAGAATAAAAAACAAGAATTGCAGATTTGTTACAATTAAATCCAACTTGTTCCGATGCCTCAAACTACGGTTCATCGAATCCATTTGTACTTCACCAATCACTGACCGACTTCACCGAATCAAGTTACTGCACAGTCAAACACAACGAGAATTCAACGACGAAAAGAAAACGAAGCGAATGATTGAACAATGCGTGAAGAACAAACTAACCAGAAGATCAAAAGCGTGAGGGGGAGGGGGCAGAGAAAAACATAAGAAAAGCAAAAAGTCGAAAGAAATAACCAAGAAAACAGTTTCCCTTTCATTTTCTTTTTCATTAACGCTTCGGCTCTTTAAATAGAGCGCAATTGTGTGAACAAACTTTCTCCTCACCAGCCAAAAGGAAGAAAAGCCGTTAAAACCGGACTATTCAAGCCCCCCTTCCAACCCCTCACTCCTCTTTTGTACGATCAGAATGATGTGGGATCATTGATTTGTCCAGCCTTTTACAAACTGCCTTCCCCCCTCTCACACTATACAAACATTAGAGTGCCATACATAAAATGAACGTTCCCGTTTCTGTTGTTAGGGGCTTTACGGTCGTTTTATCACGGTAAGACACAACGATAGCGAGGAGTAAAAGCAATGAAGCGTTGGTGCAAGTGCAGCGATAGTCAACAGCGAAGACCAACTGCAATTACTTTAATCGGGCTGTTTTGGGTCAAAGGAGTGTACAACAAGTTTATGATGCCCGGTGTGGATTGTCGTTTTCCATACCAGAGACTGTGATAAGTCAAGAGATAGATTGTATAGCTTACTTTCGTTCGAGGGCTGTTTATGGTGATACAACGTGTCAGGAGGAATTGCAGAGAGTAAGCAGTAAAAATCACTAGCTGATGCAACTATCTTGAAGTGCCGTATTTGATATATATACTAAACACTAGCTGATATACTACGGTACTCAAGTTTAAAATATTCTGTACGTAATATTTTTCAAACAAAGCAAATCTTGGTTAAAATGTTCATAGACTAAATTATTTAATCACCCAAAATGTTTTTCTCAAAAAATGATAAAAACAGGAATATAAATTGATTCTAATAATTACTAACCTTTAACATCTATAACAATTAATAAATTGATTAATTAATTTTGTATACATTTTTATTCGTCTACTTAAAAATATTTTTTAGTGTTTTTTCAGTTTTCTGCACATGTATCCCGCATACAATTCTTCGTTTGTGTTTTTGTTTAATATCAGCAAAATTATCATTACAAATATTGTACAAATTGTATTTAACTAACTCTAAAATAATTAGTTAATTTTTTAAAAATAAAATATAAGAAAACTACCAAAAAATTAAAACCCTTTAAAATGACAAAAAAAAAAAAAAAAATCCATCTATACTAAATATAAACCTGCATTAATACATTCTAATACCATTGTCAATTCGACAAGAAATTATTTCTAGTGACTAATTGAAAATGTGTTAAACTAAACAACACTCTGTACAAATATATAGATAATGCTTGAAAAGTACTATTATGCTTGTATGTAACGTTTTAATTACTGCTATGTTTGGAAATGGCACAATACATTAAATAATTGTTCAAAATAATTATTTTTTCTTTATTCTCAATTTATTTATTCTAAAACTCCTCCCACTTCATTCTCAGTTTATTCTAAAGAGATTCAAAATCACTTAGTTTGGCAGAATACTGAATAAAAAATTGTAAAATAGGGAGAAATATTTATTTCGATATAGTTCGAAAACATTGTTGCATGATAATGCTTTATGTTTAATACCTTTAACTTCATATTACTTTTAAAATTCATAATAAAGCAGAGATCCTGTGCTGACAAAAACTATAAATAATATTGCCAAAACGAGTGCGTGTCTAAATATTGTAGCTGAAACACGACAAAGAACACTTTTATAATTTATATTCAGTTTCAAAAAGTTATTCAAAGTAGAAAAAAAAAAGATTGGTAAGAAAATACAATTGGCATCCACAAAAATTTTCTTTTTTGAATCTTGATAGAGTTTTTTTGTATAATATGCTCGATGTTTTTTAAAATAAAACCTTAAGATATTGATTGAATATTCATTAGAAACCTAACATACATTTTTTTTTCTTTTTACTAAGCACCAAATATTCAAGAATGAATTACATAATAAATTTAGTAGTTTTAAATCCAATGTTCTGACATGTAAATCGTTATGAAAAATTTTTTACCGGGCACATCATAGTTTATTGAGAGCATATTATCCTATAAAAGTAATAGTGCAGCAAAAGAAATTGAGCATTTATAACTAATTTCATTTAAAATGGCTATTTAGGCATTTCTATTATATTATATATATACGCCCTTTAGATGTGATTGATTTCTTCTTATAAAGTATTTATATTGCCAGGTTAAAATATGAAAGAACCAGATTTTTTTTCCATCCAAAACATGTATTGAGATATATAAATTAAAAAAAATATTATTGGAAGATATTTACTCATAATTTTGAATATAAGTACAAAGTAGTATTCAAATAAAAACATTGTAACAAGCATCGTTATTGCCTTGTTTGTAACTAAATAATCCTTTTTGAGGTTTAAAGTTTCAATTAAAAAATATCAGCGCTAATTATTCCTAAATGTTAAATGAAAATACCCAATTACAGAGCAAAACCAGACGTGCAAGTAAAAAAAAAAATTACAGAAACGAATAATTTCAAATGCAATTAGGTCGATCGTCGATTTAAACTTCAGCAAAACAACTTCAAATCGTTATTCGTAATGAAATGAAATACAAAACCCTTTTTATTTCTAGTGCTTATATGCTGATAGAAAAGCACTCAGACAGTTATTTCATAAAAGTGCCTATCACTCGATAAACATCAACATAAAAAAGAAACGATATACTTCATCATCAAATATAAATAAAGCGATTTTTTAACTTTTTATTTATAAACGAAATGCTGACAGAGGAATTTTTTTGGTCATTCACTCGTATATTGACGTCTGTTGGACGGCGACAGGCGGTTCCTGCCGATTAAAGTCGATGATTGACGACTGATGCCGAACACGATACGAATTTAGAGGGCAAAAAGTCACAAATTAATCATCAAAGTTCTTTTTTCATTAATCTTAATCGAAAACTATTTTGTTGATCTCTTATTTAAAACGGTTTTATGATAAATTGCCAGATATACAAAAAGGTGCTGAGTATGCTTTTAAAAATATAATTAATTCTTTTTTTATTTAATTTTATTCAAGGTCGCATATATTAAGCTTCATTAAAATTATCAGCATTTTTCATAAACTGCTGGCTAGGCAAAATTTGTTTTGTCGTATTTTCGCAGCTGCACTTAAAGGAAACAAAATAAATCCATGTTAATCGAATGGTAAAATCTTAGATCACGTTAATGCAAGCCATAACTCAAGTTCTAATTTCTTTTAATTCATACATAAAATTAATTTTAATTAGGTAATAGTTATAATAAGGATATAATGCTCATCGTAGTTTAATTCAGAACAAGCGTTACGACCTTCTCATTTTCTTTAATAATTTCCCCCAAATTTTATAAATGATTTTATGCTTGCCTCGCATTTTCCTTTTTTTTTTCCTTCCTCTCTTTTTCTTTTCTTTTCTTTTTTTCCTTCCTTTCTTTTTCTTTTCTTTTTTTTTTGTATGTATAATAATTGTGCTACACGTTTTCTACTTTTGAAGTGGAACCGTTCTAAAACAGCAATGATGAAAAATAGTAGAAAGTTTTGAATAAGTATGGATTTAAATTATAGAAAATACGAATGTTATATATCATTATGAACCTTTTGGTATTGTCAAATAATAAACCAATAAATAATTTTATTTTTAGTGTATGATTAAAAACGTATTGCAATCATTAAAAATTTAACCCCCAAAATTTTAATAAATAGCAATATTGAGATTTCTTTAGTGCTTTTATAAATTATTATAGGAAATCAAAAATTAACATGATGTAATACAAAATAATGTTTTCGAGTAGCAAATCTGCATCGAATTTTAAACTAAGACTTTATATAAACAAGTAATATAAAAAAAAAATCAACTCCTAGGCCATCAAAGAATTTTTTTAAATTTATTTTTTCTAAAAAATTACAAAAAATAAAATAAAAATATTGAGAATCGAAACAAGATTGATTTTCTCCAAAATTGGAAGTCGCATTCTTCACCTTCACGTGAAAAGTACGGAGATCGTCGCATCTTACCGACTGAGCTACAGCCTGTTTATTTCAACTTTCATTACAAACTTTTATAACTCTATTTAAAATATTAAAAATCAATTAAATTTAATTGATGAATTAATATTTAAAAGAAAAAACTGTATTAATATCAAGTGACATCCACTATAAGTTAAAAAAAATATATTTGAACTTGAGTGGATGCATAAAAAGTCTTTTATTAACGATTGAAAATTGTAAGAAGATATATAGATAAATATACAGAGGGAGAGTATGAACTAATAGTAGGAATAGAAATATGAATTTCTTATCTCATTTGCAAAATTGGTATAAACCATTTGCTAGAACTTACAGATAAATAGAAATACCTGAATAGAATAAAATGTTCCAGAATATTAGCTTTGGAAATTTAACTGTTGTGTTTTATCGCCAAATACTATCGTACAATAGTTTTTTTTTGTGTGTGAATTTGAATAATTGAAGTTTTAGTGATATAGCGTTGGTTGGAATTGTGCCAATGTGTAGTCGAGTAACGTATCCCCTATACAAAAGCGATCACCGATGTTCAGCGGCAGTTACTGGCTTATTAAGATGTCACCACAGATTTATGTAATATTATATATTTCATTTACACAAAACAAGTTAATATGTCTTTGAATAAATTTCTATTTAATATACACATTTATGAATTTATGCCACAAAACATATAATTGCCTATTCTATAGTAATAAATTACTGTGCATCAAATTATGCCTTAACTTAGGAAAAAACTAACTATAAACGAACGTTTTTCATTCGTTTTCCTCTTTTTAAAATACTTTTTAATATGTTTTGAATATTTTGCCTTAACTTAAAATATCTGTTATTTTTCTTAACTGTATTCTGAACTAAACAAGCCTTTCAGAAAGAAACTTCAAAACAGCAAAAAATGGAATACTATGGATATTAAATAGTAAAATATAACCTATATATTTTTTAAATAATAATTATCGAAAAAATTAATCAGTCTTTTTCTGCTTATTATAGTTAATAGTTTCGAAAAATCAATGTTTTTTTTAAAAAAATATGTTAATGTAATCTTAAACTTTGATACTACAACAATGAAATTTTAAATTCAAATAACATGGCTAGTTAAAAATGATATTGTGATGCTTCTTGATAATTCATATGATATAACGCATGAATATAACATTGAGGTAATTTATACATTAGGCCAATATTTCAATAATTATTCATTTATTTAATAGATGAAGCTCCTTTAACCTATAACTGGAGACATCGAAACTCGTGTGGCCAGAAACATGTAGTCAAAATAACTCTATTTCTATTTTTTTTTCCTTCGTCTTTTGTAAACAACATTGGAATTTATTTTGGAAACACAAAACATTCTAGAAATCATGTAGTTACCAAAAATATTGATATTAAAAATGTTAAATGTCATAATATTAAGTGCTGGAAAGAAGTTATATGAAAAACTTCTTTAATGAGCAATCTTTTAATGAACATTTACTTCGTTTAGATGATACGGAATGACACTAATGTTAATAACTTAGAATTTGTCAAACAAAAATGAAGAATAATAAATTTTAAAATATTGTTGTAAGACTATTTCTTTATTCTGGATTTAAAGACCTGGAGTCAATGATTCCATAAATAAAAATACAAACTTTGCAAAAGAATAGCTTGTTTAAATACAAGTGTGCTTACTAAAACTTTTATCAACATACTGCTGAATGAACAATTTGGAGGTACTGAGGAGATTATCATATTCAAGGACAAAATACCACTTGATAATCAGAACTAATAAACAACGTTTTGGTATGTTAACACAACAACTAAACAACCTTAGAATGCTTGAACGACTAAAATATTCTTTAATAAATTTATTCCAAACATTATCGTGTTCTAAATATAACATAAGGCCACGAAATTCTAAAACACCAATTTATATAACGTGACAAAGAGGTCAATGCCATATTTGTTATTAAATTACTCTTCTTAGTTATCTATTGATAAAATATTTAAAAAAAAACAAAATTTGATTTAAATCATCCTTCATAACTTGCTGTTGACATTATGTGTTCTAACACGGCCATTCTGATTTATGAAAAGATAAATTCAGTCTATCTGTTCGTAGCTGAATGATTTGAAGACAAAAATGTTCTCTTTGATCGTTACATGAAAGCAAAATAACAAATTCATAGATTGATACAACATAAATAAATGAAATCATGTCTTGTCATTTCAGTAAAACAAGGGAATTAACACAATGTTATTAGTATAATTAAAATTATCAGATGCAGTAAAAATGTTTATCCTCAAATACAATTTAATTAAAGCAATTTCAGTTCCAGCTATTTTTTTTTCCCATGGTGTTCCAATTAGTTCCAAGTTTACAAGCCTGAATAATAATTATTAACATTTGACAAGATAAATACACTTATCTTAATCAAAATCAGAAACGCAATTTTATTTTTTGTTGGAACGTAACAGTTATCGTTATCTTAGTTGTGAAACAAATAAAAGGTACATAAAAGATTAGTCAGAATGTTTTTAATAAGTATTTTGGGAAATATTATTATTGACAGTAAAATTAAACAAAATGACAAGCCATCCAAGTGGAAACAATTATATTAGAAACAAGAAACATTATTCAATTAAAATTTATTATTTTTTAATCGTTATTATCTCTAAATCTTTAATTCAGTATTTATCGGTACAGATTAATCTCGAAAATTTCAACCAACGGCAAAACAGGAGCTTTATAGAATCAATTAATTTTTCATTTGACACATACCAATTTTATTTTATCAATTTAAATTTGATATCTTCTGTGTATCTTTTAAGATGAGAGTGGGTATGACGTCATAATGTTTATAAATGTAATTATAGAGGCTTGCAGTCTAATGGTATAGTTTCAATCTGCGAATTGCATTGCCGCCAATTAAAACTTATTTTTGCTTCGATAGTCATGAATTTGACTTTTAAAACATTTAATTATTCTAGCCGCTTTTGGCAACCAGTCTGTTCGCCTAGATTACTAATTTTTAGGCAGAGAAATAATTAATGTAGAATTCATTTTTTTAAAGAATTCATTGTGTTATTTGATATGACCTAAAGACATGAATCTACTACAAATTAAAAGGGTGCAAATATGGCTTTTATAATTTTTGCCGAAAAAAAAAAGGCAATTTTAAAAATCTTAGTTATAAGACTTGGAAAAAATATAAACATTTTGAAGGATGAGTTTGCATTTATTTTTAATATTGTATATATACGAAAGCATGATTTTCGAAGCAGAGTCGTGACCGAAGACAGAGATGAAGACTTCTCATTATTAAGCTCACTTTGTTGTATTCCGAGGGACACGAATTATGCACAAGCAGAAAAGCGACGAACCCACACAGAAGGACTTTAAACTAAATGAGTGTGAATATATACCGTAAAATTTTAATAGGGATTTCTATCAAGCTTCAACCACAGGCAAGGGAACCGTAGGGATCTTTTAGAAGAATTTACTTAGTCAGCAATATTTCATCCCCTCACTGGGAGTGTGAGAACTTGTAGACTTTTAGCTGTTTTAGCAATTTTAGGATTCGTGTTGAAATAATTCAATAGAAAAAGTGGAGTGGTATCAGGAAATAAGAGAGTATTTTAGAAAGAGGTTGATATGGGATAAAATAAACTGAAAGTTAGGAAATTAATTAATTTTGAATAGAATTTTAAATATCTTTAAATATATATAATAGAAAATTAATGAAAAAAGGTGATATCATATATATATTTAGAATCTTAAGAAAATCATTAAGCTTTTTGGTTTCCATAAAAATTCAAGAATTGAAATTATCCATCTGGTGATTGTAAAGCCTATTTTTTCGGATCTTTTCTATCTGGCGAATTTCTTGGCGAATCTTTTTATTTGGCGTCTATTTCTATCATCTTGACTTTTTTTTTTTGTATTTTGTTTGCTTTGGGTGAATGGAATTTTCGATGATAGGCAATTCATGTAACAGAGCACCCGCCAAATTTAAATGTATTTTCTCACTCTGTTAATTAGTTGAACGAAACGTTTGATTAAGTGCAGCTAAAAACATACAGTGAAACAGTCCGAAATGTTTGCATGATGCTTTCTTTACATTTGACTAGGGCCATTCAACAACAAGTAATAAGCTATTTTTCCACACATGCACACGCACACACACACACACACACACACACACACACACACACACACACACACACACACACACACACACACACACACACACACACACACACACACACACACACACACACACACACACACACACACACATCCACACACACACACACACACACACACACACACACACACACACACACACACACACACACACACACACATGTATATATATATACAAAAGAGAAATAATTTCAAAATAGTGATTTTGATTTGAAAAAAACTTTAAATGGTTCTTTGTCTAATGTATGCGGCCCCACGATTTTTGTACCTTGAAAAAACATCTGAAAGGGAAGCACTTCAACTCAGATGCCAATCTCAAGGACAATGTATAGGACTGCGTTTCGTCACTGCCACAGGAATTCTGGGAACGAGCTCCTGTCCCAACTAGTTAATCATTGGGACTGTTGTGTTCAGGCATATGGTGTATATTTTCAATAAAGTCTTCATTTAGATCACAGTGTCGTTTCGTATCTGTATTTGAACACTCCTTGTAAAACTGAATTAGCAATGCATGTGATTATATGCGCATCGCTGCATTTTTCTTGGTAAATAAATACATTTTATACTTGAAGCTCTTTCTTATTGCGCATTTCGAATATTTAAATAACTGAAATAAATCAAGGAAAAGAAAAGAATTTTCTGCAATAGTTATTTTAAAATTACAATATAATTTTCTGGGCATAACTTTGTCGATATATTAAAATAGAGGCTTAAGTATTTGAGCATTCAATACATTTTGAATTTCTTATTTATGCTATGGAGAATGGCTTTGCATTCATTATAACCCTTTAGAATAACAAATGCGAATATTTTGAATTTAAAAAATGGAATCGTGTTTTGTTTATTAATTTTAAAATTCACGATAAAACTTTAAGAATAAAATCTACGATAAATGAACCATTTCGTGCCAAACAACAAACGTAGAGTTTTCCAGCCTTAAATATCCTCAAATAATGCGGAGACAAACATGTGATTTGCATATAAATTCATGATACGTCTTTTAGGTTCAAAGAATACTTCCCTAGCACTTAAAACTAATATACAGTAATGAAGAAGGATTATTCAGAAGAGTGTCTTGCATTCAGCTTACCATTAAGCTCAATGTTTTTTCTCTTCACTTCGTTACATGAGTTTTCTTGTTTTGAGTCATTGTCGTGATGAAGAATCATTAGCAGAAAGTGTAAGACAATGAAAAGTATTTTCCAAGAACACTAAATTCATAAGTTTACACTCAAGGGTGTATTCTTTTTCCGTTCTTAATAAAAAAAATTTTCCTCGTTTCCTTGAAACTGGGCTACATTTTAATGATATATTAAATGAGAGAAAAAAGGGAAATAAATGAAAAGATTTTTCTTGAATTTCTCAGTTCAGTTTTTAATACATTTTAGTATTTTTTTTGTGTGTGTTTTCCTCGCTTCTAGGTTTACTTGAAAATTTTCAGAATTATACCTGAACTTTAAGGCATTTGTTTTTTCCTGGCGATTTTACGATTATTCCATTGTCGCCAAGCTCCGTTACATATAAAAAATACCATTTAACCATTTACCATTACCTTACCATTTAACACCATACATCCATTTCAGGGTTAGGTATTACCCCTTTCCGGTTTTGGTATAGATGTAGGTGGACATATAAAGATAGTAAGATTTCTTCTGGCTTGTTGTATTCTTGGATTTATTTGGCAATTTTCAAATTACTTGGAGATCACCAAAGTCAAATTGCCAATCACCAAACTTAAAATAGTTTTTTTTTTTTTGGTGATTTATCGTGGGGATTGAAAAATTACATTGTTTTTGTAATGTCAGTGACAAAAATTATTAATAAATTTATTATTTTGGAAAAAAGATTTACTCATTATAACGTTGCCCTTCTATGGACAAGTGTGCTTTATGCATCTGAGTAAAGAAAATCAAATTTGCACCTCAGATAACATTTTTCAGCCAAATGAAATCGGAATTTGATACAATACTGCAATTTTAGTAACAGGATTACAATCGAAATTTTTAAATGTCATTTGTTTAAGTAGTCGCAAACAAATGATATTTGAATGTAGTTTGTAGTAAGTAGTTTGATTCTCCATACGAAAATACGTACCAACAAAGAGTTAACTTTTGAAAGATTTGGTTATAAATCTGATACGGATGTGCACCTTAGAAGCAAAATCTGCATCTTAGTATTTATATACCTAGCTGCTTTTGCGTTTTTATTACGTTAACGTATAACCGAACAGACAGATACCCTCAATATGCATTTTGTTCAATATTTGAAATAAATCGATAGATTAAGTATAAAGGTTATAAGATCAAATATCATTAGGCCACCTTAAAACCACTTTTTTTGAGTTACCATTTCATAGACAAACAGGCAGATATAAAGCATAGCAAAATTGTGTTTTAAAAACTCATAGATATCTGAACGCAAAGACTCGTCACAATATCAAGCACGAATTTTTTATGATTGCAGTAGGTTTTCTTTGTAGATATCATAAACACAAAATTAAAAGGAATATAATTTATATTATTAATTATTATTAATTATATTATTAATTTATATTATTAATTTATATTTAAAAACTTTATTAATAATAATAAAACTCATTTTTTATTATTTTAGAACAACAGTACTGGCAGAATACATATATTGCAATTTCCATGTATTTGAACAAATATGTTTCAATATACATTCGCCTTAGGTATACTAAATAGAGAGTCCAGTCTTATAGTGGATATTACAAGAGGAGCTATGATTATAATAATAAATAGTTATTTACTAAATATGACATACAATGCAATCGTGGCCAAATACCTAATATCTAAGCCTTTAGGGATATATATAAATTTTCAGTTGGATTAAATGTTTCAATAATGTCAAACATTACGTTTTATGTTCTTTGGGCCAATAAATGTACAATTGAAAAATGAAGATAATAGTTCTCACATTTTTTCAGTTTTTTTCATGATTGTTTATTTAATATAAGGAACTACATTAATATATCGTAATATAAGGAACTACATTAAAGTTTTGTAGTATAATACTATGAAAACTCTTTATTATTCAGCATAACAAAGCAGGTGGAATATTTAATTAAATATAATTAAAAAATCAGAAGGGTATATGAATATTTAGACATCTTTCAGATGTATATTTATTAACTCAAATATAAAACATTAGCGTAAATGACATTTAGAGGATTTTTCCAACTAAAAGAATATGTTCGTCTCTAAAAATTTAGAAATTAGCTATTGTGCCACACGAATATTCTGATATAGAGTGGATATTCTGATGTATTCTGTTATTTTGATACAGAGTGGATATTCTGGTATATTCTCTCATTCTGATACATAATTTTCTTTTTTTTTCACTCAAGGAGTGCCCTTGTGAATCGATTAAATAAAAGTATTTAAAAAGTAGTGATATAATTTTGACATACAATGTAAAAGTTTTTTACTATATATGATCCACAAATGATCTTACAAAGCAAATATTTGACATTTTTTTTTTTTTGACTTTGTGGAAGAAGAATGATGGTTCTATTTTATGACCCATAAAAGTCCATTTACGGTGAAAAAACTGCCAACATTTTTTCAACCAGGCAATTAGAATCTAAATTTTATGGGATTTGGCATAAAGTAACATGACAAAAGTCAGATTTAAAAATCAATATTACCTGCACATAATAGAATTTAAGGTTTAACAAAAAATATGAAATATTGAGTTTGAAATCTTTTTTTTTTTTTTGCAGTATATACATCGATTATGTCAGAGAAAATGGCAATTGTTTCGACATGCAATTCCACCCAAAACTCCTGCTTAAAATCCTACAATGTTTTGCACACACACACAGGCTAGTAACTATTCTTGATACGCTTTAAAATAAAATTTTAACCAGTCTGAAAAACTGTTTCATAATTCATCTAAACCATTATGTCAAAGCACTTCATGACACTACGTTGTTAAGTTTCTATAGCCCATGCCATCCTCTTAATATGCCATAAAGCAAGAAAAGTTTCTGAACTATTGACTATCAATCATTAGTCTAAGCAGGCTAGCTATTATGATGTAAATGTGAATTCATCGAGACACGATATTGTAGATTGTTAACAAGCTGTTGAAAGCAAAGAAGAATATTTCTCGAAACTCTAAACATTTCAAACAACAGAAAGAAGAATGAAGAAATAACTTATCATCCGAAAACTAACGTATCATAGATCTTCAGCTTAGAAAAGAAAGGAAAACAAAACAATTTGAGTGTCATGTTGTATCATCATCAAAATGTTCATATTTTAAGCCATCAAAATATGTTTTAATTCTATATCTTTTTTTTATTAAACTTAATATATTGAATTATCAGAACAATATTAACGCCAAAGAATTTCATAGATGATAATTTATTTACTTCTCTTTTAATTTTTTCTTTACAATAAATAATAAAAACTAAGCTGTTTAAAAATGCGATGTTATTAAAGTGTTAAATAGTAGAGATTAGTATTTTACACAAAATCCTAAAGATAAAAATAATGTCGTAGCCAACATTTTTGAATAAATTTTTTAATCAATGATAAGTGATTAGAAAAGAGTTTTATAAT
>JAPMOQ010003877.1:43521-58312 GCA_026543055.1 Argiope trifasciata
ATATATATATATATATATATATATATATATATATACTATTTTCCCATTTAATTATTTCATTATGACTTTGTTTTAAGTCCAGAATATCGATGAAACCTATTTAATATCATATTTTTTGGAACTAATTATTAGGATTTTTTTTGAATATTGTGAACAAGTTTTCCAAATTCTCAATCAGATGCACCTCTAACCAGGACTCAGATCTTTATTGAAATTAATGGCATAAATGGCACATAATGAAAATATTTAAATACTCTATTATCATGGGAAAAAAATAATTGTACACTAGTACAGAGCTTTTGAACTTTAAGTGGTGAATGAAAAACAACTATGAAATTCAATATTCACAAAGAAGAACGGCGTAAAATTAACTTTGAGTGTAAAATTTAAAGATTAATTTTGTTATATCTATGCATTACTAAAATATTTTATTATATTATTTTGTTATATCATCCTGCCGTATCAATATTTATCAATTCAAAACAACTCGATATCTGTTTCAAATATGTTAATAATCAATATTTTGTTTTATATTTATTTTTTCTTTCTTAAAATAAAGTGGAAACGTTTCGAGCAGACATTTGGGCGGTAATAAATTGAAATGTATATGAATTTTTAATATAAATAAATAACAGAATAAATTTCAATTTTAAAAATTCTTGAAACGAATGTAAATCTTGACAATCTGATAAAACTATTACGAGCATCTAATCCCATCTACAAATTTCTCAGAAAATCAAAAATTCATTTCTTTGATAAATGTTAGAACGATTTACTCATTTTAAACCTATGACACAAAAGGCCATAAACATAGTTTTCTTAAAAAAAAAAAGGTTTTTGCAATATGAGAGTAATTCTTCTAAGTGTACTAAAATAGTTTAAAAGCAGTAACTGCGACACAGAAGAAAAATATTGGTGCAATAAACTTTATTTATTTTCACCTTAAGAAAAGCATACTACATGTTAAGAAATAATTACTCTTCGATTAAGTTTAATAACTTACTTTTAGTTCTTTTATTCTACTTAAAAATTCTAAGAAAATTTATTTTCTTTAACAGAAATTCGCGGGATTACTATTTATTATTCGAAAATTAATTATAGTAATATGCACTAGTGTTAGTTTTTGTAAAGAATCACTCTGCAGCATTAATTTTCTTGCTCCTAAATTTTAATATTCAAAAAGAAATTTTTGCACGTGTTTGCGTCAAAACTTTAATAATTATAAACGCCTGAATACTCATTTATAATTTTTCTATGTAATAATTTATTGCTATCTACGCAATACATTTAAAATGTATAGCACCGATGACAGCTTATGAATCAACTTAGTATAACTAAGATAAATGTCTCTTTTCTTTGCTAACGGGAAGTGTTTAATGGCTGTGTTTTGGAATATTCGCTAAAATTTTATTATGTGATTTTTTTTGCACTCAACTCTTCTTGCTTAGCAAAAATTATTAATTCATGATCCCTTGTATTTCTAGTAAATTGCATTTATTATGAAGCAACCACCCTTTGTGTGAGCAGTTCACTCTCCGTACATATAGAACATATTTATTTTCAGTAAAATCGTTCAGACAAAACTTCATGTCCATAATTCTGTCAAATCAGTAGACTTTAAAGTGTTTGTGTTATTTTAATTATCTTAAATATGTCTTTTACATGGTGCATGAATATTTCTAATCAATTCTCGTTACAATGTAGAGTTATTAAAATGTTTTCAGGGACTTTGTAAACTGTGCAAATATTCAGAATAATCTTACTGCTTTAGCTTTCGACAATACTAACCAATCATGTGATTAAATATTTGATGACAGAATTAAAATGTTTAAGTATCAGTATAACGATTTTTGGAAATTTCGAATTATATATATATATGTATTATTATTGGCAAACTTTAGAAAATATTTGCGCTATTATTGGAAAGATAATTATCTGAATTTTAAGATAGTGTGTAAGAGGAAAAAAAAAGATTTTTATACTAAGAAGTAAGATTACTACTCTAAAGTTTCGCTTACTTAATAAATTATTAAAATAGCTTGTTAGAACAGTTAAATAAAAACAGAGCTGTAACTTTTTAAAATTATTCGTTCATGATATCTAATGTATAGAAAGAATAATACCAGAGTGATTATTAATTTTTTATTTCATTTGAATTACAGTAGTTCATATGAATTATAATAATATTCTTTAGCGAAAACTAACAGAACAAAGGCTGGATAATAAATATTTTAAATGACACGCACTCTAAATCTCTACTAACAATAAAGATGTTTTGCAAGTCAAGGCATTTGGCTTAAAACTACCAAATTTTAGCAGGAGCATCTTTAAACGATTTTTTTAAACCTCAAAGAAAAAAATGACTATAAAAATCTACAAATATGTAATAAATTCTATATACCATATAAATGCCATATGCAAAACTGGTATGTCAGAATAGTATGAAATTATCTACATAGTAAAGTGCTTTTAAGTTATTGTACAAGGGGTGATCCAAGAAAAAAAGTTTTCAAGCAGCAGTGTTTGCAAAGTAGAAATTGTGGAAGGGAATATTGTTACCCAGAGTGGCGACAGATAGCTCTAGTTGTCTTAGCCGGTCGTTCGAGAAGATAGTGTTAGTACAATGGTCTGAAATAGCGACAGTAATGGCAAGACGTCTAGAAAACTGGTTTCGCACAGTGGTGCAAGCCGTAATACGATTTCTATGGACCAAGAGTGTGTCACTGTTGAACTTTCATAGAAAAATCGTTGGAATGCAGGAGAGGGGGGGGGAATGAGTAAATAACAGGTGACGAAATGGCGCCGTTCTTTTGAAGCTGGCAAAGAGATTGCTGGAAACGTTTAGATGGGATGTCTGGAGTCACCCCTTCCCCATACATTCTGTTAGTGATTATTTTCTTTTTTCGGCATTGAAGAAATATTTATCCGAAACAAATCTCATATTAGACGGTTCCAAAGGCGCAGAGAACTGGCTCAACAGCCCTGACCTGATTATTACCAAGATAGGATAAACAAATTGGTACAGCGATGTGATAACTGCTTCAACAGATTTGGTGATTATGTAGATAAGTAACTGCGCCACATGTCTCTTAATTATACCTGTTGTATCTTGTGTTTATTATTGAATAAGCATATTTCGCTTGCCCTATTCTTTTTTGGATGACCCCACGTATTCAGAGAAAGATAGACATTACGACAGCTTCCAAAACAGAATTTTCAACTTCAGGAAGATCTCAAACTTGGTTACCTCAAATTTGAATGCTTTAAGGATTGCAATACTTTCAGCTCAATCAGCTAAAAGAAGTCAAGTAACTTTTACATACAATTTTTTGTTCTTACATGAATCCTCACAAAACTATAACTATAATTAGAGCAGAAATTAAAACGTGGCTATGCTAATCTTTGAGAATACGGCAATAAAATTTTGCTAAGCATCCCAAAGGCACATACAGATTCAAGCATAAGCACCTTGGCAAACAATGGGAATTGTACTAACAAGCGAAATTAAAATGGATATAGTCTTTGAGGATAGTAATTATTTTTAAATTTACGGTTATTAGAAAAGCTGCCTCTGAAATTAAAGGTATTCTCCTCAACGTCATTCCCTAGGGAACTAATCCGCTAAAAGGATGGTAATAAATCAAAGTGCAGATTAAAAGTTAAAGGCAAACTTGGTGCAGAATAGCACGGAGGATATTATCCGGATGATAATGCAACACATTTGAATTCATGAAAACTGATGAAGAGCGCAAAACTGTGTAGATATTCTTATAATTTATTGGAACTTTATTTTGGTTAGCAACAATATCCTTTGTTATCTAGGATTAGGCAACGCTTAAATCCAGTATTAAAACCCTGGAGTAATCGGAGATGGGAATTTGGTGACTCAGTGCAATTAAAATGGGATTATTTTAATTGTAATAATGGATTTTTCTGTATTAAAAATTAATCTACCGGAAAAATGCTCGGGTTGGAAGGAGAATCTATTCGTTAAACTGAATTTATATTGTCATTACATCTAATGCAGTATTTGATACACTGAACACCAAAGAATTTTATATGAATTGGTTGAAAAATGATTATTGGTATTTACACATTTTATGAGGAAATATAAACGAATTAGTATTTCATTGCTCATTTTTCTAATAAAGTTTACTATTAATATTTTTCCATGCGCGATCACAAAGCCTTTCATGACTCTAATGGAAATGTTTTGTTACAAATCAGTACACAATATGTTTCGTTCAATTAATATTACTAGCCAGTTTGTAGACAATATATATTCATAGCAATGTGTAGAACACTAATATGAAGGAAATATGTATTCGTTATAATGAACAGTTACGTGCAATCAATCAATTAGATAATAATTCAATTCTAAATTAATAAATGTATGTACACACGTAGAGTACACGTATCTGAACAGGAGTTTTGAATAGTGAAGATTGAATATAATATCCGAAGTTAAGAAACAAGAAATTTACAAATATAAAAAAAGCCAGGCTATATAAAAGCATGAAAAAACAGAAAAAGATAGTATCGCATTTCATTAGCATAATAAATTGTATTGAAATACTTAAAAAAAGGCAATACTAACACTTAACATCACACCACACCTTCATTTCTAGGGCTCGTATGGCCCCTTTTCAGTTTGGTGTAGATGTAGGTGGGCTTTATAAAAAAAATACACAACAATTAATTTGAAAGAAACAAACAAATCAAAAAATACGAAAACATATATATCATAACAGAAATTATAAAAACTGTTATGCTGTTCTAATGCTGTAATACTAACAATGCATTATAGCATAATTCTATGAAAATAATTCTTGCAAGGACTGCCAAAAGGATTGACAAGCGTTATTTTTTTAGCCCTTTCTACGGCCATAAAAAGTATACCTTGCGCCATGCTCTTCCATATTTATATAAAGTTATTTAGGTTGGTGCAAGTTCTGACGAACTTTTCAATAAAGCAGAAACTTATCTCATCCAAAATGGCGTGATTTGATTTATTACTTAATTAGTTATTACCAAATTAATTAATAAATCAAATTAAATTCATCTAATAAGCTAAATTAATCACTTTTTAAAAAAAATCAGTTTTAAAAATATCGTAATTTACCACAATTTGAAAAAAAGTGGCCCTTTAAAGGGTTAAATACATATATTTAAATCATTTCACGCAGAATGCCACCAATGATTTAATCGAACAAACGAATCAAGCTCCACACATTTTTATTCTACGATGATTCAAAAAAGAAGCTCGAAATTCTACCTGAATTTTTACGGTGCATTCATTATTTCTACCTTTTTCTTTTTCTAGAAAATTAATATAATTGTTACTTTGCTTAACACAAATTGCTCTCATTATATAAGCTGTTCTAATTTTCTATAATTGTCATTAATTTGTAACAATCCATTTTTTAAAAGATAAAAAAAATCTTCCTCCCCTAAAAAGAAAAAATATATATAATTCTAGAATTTTTTTTCAGTAATTTCTAGAAAGAAACACCTGAAACATTCTTCTGAAAAAACACATAAAGAAAAAAAATTAAAAAGAAAACACACAAAACGCAAGGGCTGAACTGGTTTAGCTACGATTTCCACTTTCTTGCAGAGATACAAACCCTGCAATTAACGTCGAGATTTGGAGACAAATGATATCTCAATACAAGATCGGAAGTCTAGCACGCATTTGAATAAGGGATGCCCGGAGTCAAAGGATGCTGCGGAAAACGAAAAGAATGAGGAAAAATGATGATTTGGAAACGAAATGAGTATGATGATGCATGATGATGACTGCTCCAGACGTGATTACCCATCCCAACCCCTTTCCCATGCCACGTATTTCACATTTATACACATCATATAATGCCTGCAAGGAAAAAAAGGGATGAAAATGGAAGTAAAAAAACTTGAATAGTTTGGAGCCAAATCTATTTGTTCTCATCTTCTATGAATATCTTTGTAATCTTATGCCACTTTTTTTGGTGGGATATTTTACACTCTCTGCATATAAATAAAATAAACGAATAAGTATGAATGATCAATTCGTAAAGTGACATTGCATTATTCGTGGATTATCCATAAAATGTATAAAGCTACAATTCAACTAAAAATGCAATATTTTTTTAACCAAACTTCATAAGACATTAAGTACACTTTTTTGTACTTGCCACTATACGAAGAGTGGGAAAAACTGTGTTGTAATCATCGGAAAATTCGCATTCCACATTTTAACGAATTTCAAAGCTTTAGACTTCTCTGACTTCGAAAAACATATTTTTGGCACATATTAACAAAACAAACATATTTATGTATATATGTATGTGATAAAGATTACTCAAAACCACTTGGAACTAGAATAATGAAATTTAGTATATGATCTTTATATCAAAGTTTTACAATTTTATCAAATTTTGTGTGGTATCCAAAATCCATCCAGAGAAAATCTATTGGTTCGGACGTTAGAAGATAAAACTTAACTACCAACTATAAAAAATCGATGAATAAAATTTGATAATTTAAAAATTTAAGCTTAACATCTAAATATATAAGAAAAATTGAATTTTATTAATAAAAAGGGTTTTATATCATAAATTTAAAAAATTTTCGTCGCCAAAATTTAGTGTTCCCATTATTTAGTTTTAAAATTCAAAAACGTTTTTTTTTTAAATCCATCATAACAACTCAATACATCGTAAATTATTTCATTTAGAAACTTTAAGCAATTAAAAATTTATTTTTCATAAAAAGTTTCATTTCCAAAGAAATTTATAATTTTTAAAATGCCATTTAAAAAGCATGCAGAAATAATTAATTTCCATTTTTTTTTTATCTAGTAGAATTCTCCATTATTATTTAGAACGATACATAATTTTGAAGAATAGAATGATGTACGATCGCCGTATCTCTGTATACGGAAATACGAGCACAATTTTTTTAGGAAATCTCGTCATTTTCATAAAAAATTCTCATTGCCTTTTTCCACCCTATTCGAGTGTTTTTCACTTTATCTTTTCGTTACATCTGTTAAAACCACTAGATTCCATGAAAAACCGCAAAAGAAACGTGATTTTTCTTCTTCTTCTTTTTTTTTTTTTTTTTTTTTTTTTTTTGTTGGAAAGAAACAGTTCAGAAATATTCATGTCATTAAAGTCACATTTGCGTGTGAATAGATCGAGTACAGAGTTTGAATGCTTAGAATGCCCTAAGTTCTATTTCCACAGATGTTCTCAGAGAAAACCACAATTCGTGAAAATATTCGAGCTAATGGATTACTAATTATGCACTAAGCCAATACAACTCTTTCATGCAGTTGAATTTTAACCCTTAATGATTGAAGTTTTAGTTTTTAACTTCAGAATTCTTAGGTCATAGCCGGAGAAGGCTTCAGAAATATATTTTTTTTTTATTACTAAAGGTATAGAAGTATTGTGTTGCAATGTAACTGATTTATGTTTTTGAAGATACATCTTTATTTAAACGCAGTTTTTAACAAAAGAGTTTTTCAGCATTTATAATGTTACCATTTTTATTTTGGCAAATATCACAGTTATTCGCCTTATCTTACTGCCAGAATTGTACCAATTTTTTCAAAAATTTACACACGCATATTCGAAACATTTGAGACTCATTAAATTATTGGAGATCATGTGAGTGTTTAATTTCAGTTAATTCAGTTATGCATAATTGATATTAATTATTCCATCAATAAATAAATTTTAAGCATTTATTATATCACATATTTATTGTATGTTAGATTTTTACATTTAAATTTATTAATTTAAATATACTCAACATCTTTATACTGTTTTGTACATTTTTACAATAAATCGAGTTGGATTTCAAAATAATTTCTATTCGTTTGAAATACAAAAAAAGCATATTTTTCCTTTTTGAATATTTATTTAATAATAAAAAATATCGTTTGTTTTATGAAATATTACAATTATCATTAAAAAAGACCAAGAGATAAAATTTTATTTAGAACAAAAAATATTTCATAGAAATTGAAGCGATAACATATGTCTTCAACTGAATTGTAACAAAGAAAAAAAAAAAAAAAAACCAAATATAAAAAAAAACAATTCTACTTATTGAAATAAAAAGATATTGGCCTATTCTTCTTTTTGAATATTTATTTAATAATTAAAAATATCGTTTGCTTTATGAAATATTTCAAACGTTACAAAAAATCACACAAATAAATACATACTATTTAGAACAAAACATTACTTCTTAGAAATTGAAACAAAAAAAGCTGCAGCATGAATTTTATCTAAATAAAATACAAAATCTATATTCAGAATATTAAATTTATATTTCAAATATAAATATCGTTTGCTTCATGAAATGTCCTTCATTTATTTTCTTTATATTTATGGTTACAATAACTTAAACAAAATATTTTCTATCGAGGTAAAATACATATGCAAAAAATATTAACTTTTTCACTTTTTTGGAATGTTTATTTCAAATTTAAAAAATATCATTTGCTTTATGAAACATTTCAATTATTACAAAAAAGACCAATAAAAAGACTCTTATTATTTAGAACAAAATATCATTTCATAGAGTTTAAAACAACACCAAAAACCATCAACAAAAATTTCAGCTAGATAAATTGTTAAAAA
The DNA here is from genome assembly GCA_026543055.1 of Argiope trifasciata. Lineage (NCBI taxonomy): Eukaryota > Metazoa > Arthropoda > Arachnida > Araneae > Araneidae > Argiope > Argiope trifasciata. The sequence goes on from JAPMOQ010003877.1 coordinate 52,158, forward strand.
ATTAATATTAATTTTTTATTTTGAATATATATATATATATATATATATATATAATGTTTATTGTCACAAACACTTCCATCGAATTTCAAAATAGTTTCTATTGAATTGAAATATACACACACAAAATACTAACCTTTTTTTTCTTTTCAAATACTTATTTAACAAAATATATATTTATCGTTTGCAGTATGAAATATTTAAATTGTCACATAAAAGAACAACAAATCAATTCTCTTATTTAGAACAAAACATTTCATAGAAATTGAAATAGCATGAAAAATTTCAACCTTAATTTTAGCTTAATAAAATAGCTAAATTAAATCTTTATTCAGAATACTTATACATATTTCAAAATTATATATCGTTTGCCTCTTGAAATATGTCTATTTAATATTTATATGTTATATTAATTGTAATAATCACTTAAAATCTCATTTCAAAATAATTTCTATCTGGTTGAAATACACACACATATTTTTTTCTTTTTGAATATTTCAGTCGTTACAAAAACGATCAACAAATAAATTCATATTATTTAGAGCAAAACATTGTTTCATAGAATTAAAAAAAATTATCACGGATTTTAATTAAATGAAATATCAAAATTAATATTTTATTCAGAATATTCACTCATATTTCGAAAATATGTATATCGTTTACTTCATGAAATATTTATCTTTAAAAGAGTTGATGGCAAAATATTTCCCCCAAATATATAATTCTGCTTAGTTAAGCATCATTAACATAACTATTTCAATTTATCTTACAGTAACAAGTATAATAAATCTTTACAAATTTGATTAAACTGTCTCTCTAAGAAGTACATTCATATGTAAAGTCTTAAAATACGATAAATTCTTCAAAGTTTGAGTTTTCGAAGGGGCATTATCTGCAAGACTGAGCCTAGAATAAGAGTTATTTTGTGAAAAGATTTGAAATTGTTTTAAACGAATAGCATTTTTCTTTTATAATATTTATATCGATATAGTTATTAATATTTTTCAGTTCATTAGAGCAATGCATTAAGATTAAATATTTCTATAAGGGAAATGATAACTATTCTTAATAAACTTTCTAAACATTTCTATTGTGTTTTATTTGTATACGATTAAAAATAGTTTCCATTTATTGTTCAAAATAAATCATATCCAGTTATACACGTTTTCTTATAAAAACAATTCGGAAGAATCAGATTTAATCTTCTGTCATGGTTTCATAGGAAAAGTTGTTGATTTAAAAAAAAATATTTTTATCATTTATTAAATCTTATCTCAAAAGATGGTAAATATTTTGTTTCAGAATTTGCTTAGGATATTATTCCTACTCTTGCAGAGATTATCCATTTATCTTCTAATCATTCTATAGATAGTTTTATTCTTTTTTTTCTCTTTTATTCTTAATATTCAAATTATAATCATCAGGAGTGCTTTAGCAAGGAATTTATTCTTTATATATGAACTGCTAGATAGATGCTATATTTTTAAATATATATATAAGTTTTCTCAATATAAAAGACAAATTAGGTCGGTTTCCTTTGAAAATTCAGCAGAATATTGCTTTATATTACAAAAAATATCCAATGTATTTAATATGCGTCGCCATTTTTCTTTTGCTATGAGTGTTTGATACGCTTAAGATTTAAATAACTACTCTAATAGTTAATCCTATGAGCAATAAAAAGTAATATATAATATTTTCCAATGTACGAAAGGCAGGATGACTACCTTTCTGTTTCTTCCAGATTTAGGTTCAAGTAAAATTTACTTATCACAATGTATCACAAGGAATAGATATTTATATCAATGTATCACAATATAGTCAAATTTGGTTACTCTACTATTAAATCCAGCTCAACCAACAAGCAGTATTAAATTACTTGATGATTAGCAACAGTATTTAATTCAATAGTTGTTCATGAAGGGATACAATTGTCTTTGAAGAACTCAAATATTTTGTACCAAATTCGGTATAAATTTGGAAGATGGAACTCTGAGAGTAATTATATTATATATTTAATTTAGAGTTGTAATTGCTTAAAAGTTAATTTGAAATTTTAAAATTATTCTGAAATAAAATTTGAGAATACTATTGAGAAGGGAGTAAAAGATCATTTTTATACCGTTTTAAAATTTTATTTTAAAATTAGTTGTTTTATTTTTTTTTATGAATTCAAAATACTTTTAACAAGATTTTCAAAAACAAATCTCAATAATTAATTTTATTATTGTGATGAAACTTCCGGTTTCATACTTTCATGATATATTTAATTATGTAATTTGTTTCTCCGAAAATTAAAGAAAAATTCTAATAAATAAAAGCCTAGTTTATACAAGAGATAAAAACAGTTCTGAAACGCGAGAGATAATTTGCAGTTAGAAGATGCATTACGCTGTAATTACATTCAGAACAGCATTATGATGTCATTGAACTTCATTCCTTTAAGAAGCTCGTGTATATTATAGCCTAAAATGTGGCTTTAATGCCTAAAATAAGTTGATAAAATTATTTTAATCAGAGAATGTCAAATTATTCACATGAGATTTAAATTCTTGAAACAGTTGGCCAAAAAACGATTAGTGCTGATAAGAAAATATATTTTCCCAATTCCGTTTTTACTTTAATGTGTTATGTGTTGATAAGACTAATGTATTTTATAATTCACTATCTCTGTATCTACTGATAATTAAGATGAATGTTTGTATTCGTATTGTATAGGCTATTTGACTTAAAGCTACCAAACTGTACATTTTAGGGGGAACTTTTAAAGTGTGATTAAATAAAAATGAAGCCAGATTATGCCGTTTTTCCTCTGTAATGATCCAAAATATTATTGCTCAAAATCTTGCTTTACTATATATTAAAATATTAAAATATTATTTTTAACGAGTTAACTGTTCCTCACTAGTATACTCATCACGAAAAGAGTACAGCATTTTGCTTTATTCTGAGTTTACTCAATGACAATTATTATATTTATACAATAATTGTTTAATTATTATATTCATAATTAATTATTTATTATATTTATATAATATATACATGTTTAAGACAACGTTAACAATGTTTAGATACGCATTTCCCAAAGAGGCCAAAACAGTTAACATCCTGAACGTTTCTGTCAGTTATTGAGCTCAGTTTTTTTAGTTTACTTTCCGAATTAAGAAAAAAAATACATTTTATATACTCGTAATATTTGCAGCTGGTTATCTACTTTCTTCATTTTATCTGATAAGAGAAAAATTCCCTACGATCAAAAATCCTTCAATTTTTTTTAACCAAATAATGCACAATATCTGCAGAACATGGGGATCGTTTTAGCTTATGATTTTGCCGATAAAATCTCTTACCTCAGAAATATTTTCTAGTTATAATAAAATAACTTTTATCTGTTTATCTCGTTGCTTTGTTGTAAGTGTAATCCTGTTGGTACATTCGAGAATCTGATTAAAAAAACAATTTTCCTCCACTGCTTATTAAAGGTACATTGCAGGTTCTGTTAGGTTGTTATCACGTGATAAGTGGTTAAAAAATGTGTTTTGTGATTGCATAATCTATAGGAATACGCAAACATCAAAGTGATTCAATGCATCTTTTCTCAGGGTTGGCATTGGTCCTTAAAAATAAACGGTTTTAAAGCCTTTCCCCATTAGTTTTTATTATTCGTAAAACACTTTAACGGCATTTATAATTTTTCAATGTGCTGATTGATTCTAGCAGGAAAAAAGTGGCTGCATTGCTATAAGAAGATTACAAAAGTTTTATAACTGTAACTGTAGCCATGAGGTAATAAATTATCATTCCAATCTCGAGTGCAAAACTTTATATCATTATTTCCATATATTGAACGTATATCGGAAAAGTTTTTTTTTTCTTTTTTAATGACTATCATTCATGCAATAATTATATTTTAGCCAATGCCATACAAAAAAAAAATTATTCTCATTTAAATTCAAATTAAAAAAAAAACACCAACTTTAACTTCTAAATAGCGCCGATTTCTGACATCTCTCGGTATGTGATTACTGTGACTTTAGATGTTTTAAGTTACTTTTTATACATTTTTTCAGTTCTGTTTTCAATGTTACTTCAAAAAATTTCCTTTCTGAGCTTTTAAAATACCACTTTTTCTTCCACTTTTCGCCTCAAATTTCTTTGCGGTGAATTCTCACCACATTTCTCTCCAGTGGTCATGTCTCGAACTAGCTGGCAACAACATTGGAAACAGGATTGAAATTTCTTCTTGAATCACTATGTTAACAATAAAGGGATTTATGTTTTTTTTTCAACAAATGTATACTCTCGCTCTGTCTCTGTATATATATCTATATACATAAAGGATTTAAACTGAATCACATTTTCGATGTTTTTCACGTTTTATGTCTTAAAAATGGGAATATCAAATCCTTTTCTGAAATATATATTTGACAGGTACAAAATGTTCTAGGCTTTTCTTTTCGATTTGGAACTAAAGGCATAAACTAACTTTAAAGGAAAATACTTCGCTTAAAGTATATTATATATATATATATATATATATATATATATATATAATTTTTCAAAATCTATTTTGCCAAATCTATTCTATCTATTATCTATTGAAATATTGTTATAATTTTTGAATATGGTTTTCAAATTTCATAAATGAAAGGAAGTTTTTTTTTCTTTCGAAAACAATTGGGTAAATTATTATAGCAACAGAAATTAGGCACTAGTAGTACCAAAAACATTTATACTTAATTTTATATAGATTATTTGAAAATTTTCTGTAAGTTTCTCTCTAAAAATCATTAATTTATTGGCGTGACATTCAAAATGAAACGACACTATGAAAAATGAAATAATTTACACTTTAAGAATTTCGCAAGTGATGAATCTCAATTTGATACCTAACCGGTTCTAGAATTAGTTCCATGGTTTTAATAATCTTAAAAATTGTTTGAAGATCCTTTTCTTTTAAAAATAATGAATCTAGAGTTGAATTGTTAATGCATTATCAACTACAAAAGTAAAAGTTTGATGAAACTATAGACTTTACAGCTACTTAAACTACTTAAAAGCTACATTCAAATTAATAACAAAAGAGCTAGAAATTTTTTAGCCAGAGGATATAGCCCAGTTGAATTTTTATAAAAATCGAACACTAGTTCCGGGATATACTCTTTGGTCTGGGTTCTGTACTAAAGTCTTACTAAGACTGAATTATAGAAGCAATTAATTAAAAATACGGGGTGGTTATAGTTAAAATTGACTTCGAAATGGCCCTAAAAGGAAAACTACTGAAAAAATGCTATCAAATATGGTAATAGTTTAAAGGTTGTTATGGGAATTTTTTACCAAAAAGTCAAAAAGTCCCCATTAGAAGAAAATGACGCTATATGCAATATTGTTTAACAAAGTAAGACATGAATACATCGGTTTAAAGTGTGCTTAATCGTTTCTGAAACGTTTTGTGGTTATTTCAAAGTAGAATTTTAATTATAACCATTATGTATATTAAAAAGCTACATGAAGACGATTTGAAATCACCTCTGTAATTCAGAAGGAATCAAATAATAAATCCGGAACAAGATATAGATTTCCTAAATTTTGATAATCAGTTTTCGAGTTTCCTTCATTATCAATTGCAACTGTTATTTAGAATATTTATTAATGATTTATTAGAATTGAAATTCTATTTCTAGCATAAAATATTGAAGAGAAAGAAACAGAGAACGGAGCATTGGAACATTCATTTTCTTCCAGTGGTGTTCTTAGAAGAATATATATATATAATTTTTTTTATAAATCTTTGTTGAGATTGAGGATTGAAAAAAAATCCAATTCATTCATGTTTATACAGTAGATAAATCTTGTATTTGTGCAAAAAATTTAGGAAACAAAACTTGCTTTGAATGAATCCATACTGAATATCCATCAGAGAAATTATTTATAATTTTTTTCTTTGGGTTTTTGCCTGAAATCACTGGATGAAATGCTCGACTCTTACTTTCAAAAAGAATTCTAACTTACCAGTTTTCCGTTTTTATGTCTTTTCAAACTTTTTCAAGAAGTCTAGCTATTTCTATTTTTCGTCATTGGAGTAGTTTTGAAAGAAACATTAAATAAAAAAAAAGTATATGCTTTCAGTTTTTGTGTTCAAAGGAAAAGTTTCCAGT
>JAPMOQ010003879.1:0-11793 GCA_026543055.1 Argiope trifasciata
AATGAAATGAACAAAAATCTAAGAAACACTTTGAGATGCAACGAAGTGATGGACAAAAATATATGTATATATGCATTTTTTTTCCATAAATTCACACGTTAATTTTTCTAAAATCCCCTGTAAATGAAAAAGTATTTAAACAACAGTAAAACTTTTGCTTCCTTTCATTACCCAAGTTATTTAAAACATGTGTTGATACGTTATATAAATACCTCCTTTAGTTTCTGAGATATCATTTCTCGATGGAGAATTTTTATGAAAATGAAAGTTTTGAGAAAATCGAAGTGAAAGAGAAATTTTAGCTGAAAAATAAATGCCCCTGGATGATAGTTCAAACATTCCTTTTCCTAGAAAAGATAAATAGTTTTGGAGAGAGGAAATTTTGATGTACAAGAAATGATAACAATTTTTAAAAAAATTTCCAATGTGGTCGATAACCAGTGTTTTTAATGGAGTTGGATACCTTAAACATTCAATGAGAACGCGCATATTTCAGGAAAACTTTCTTATAAGAGGGAGTAAAAAAATTGGAAATATCTACTCAATTAATATGGGAGTATTGCTTTGAAGTTAATCAAAGAATAAAATTTTATATTGAATGAAATAAAACTGATTATTTATCTTGAATGACAATGAATAAATACCCTGTGAAAATATCCATAAATGGATCGTACCACTTTTGAAAGGACTTCGGCATGTGCCACACCGGGGCTATAGTTTGCCATAGCCCAAGTTTAGTTTAGTTCTATTAACTTCCCGTTGTAAAGCAACACGAGGCCTATTTGGGGACGGACCTCATCATTTTGAGCCACGGTCAGATGACGAGGGCGACATATGTGCTGGCACCTCCCTCTCCACGCCACGCCACAACAGCGGAAGGACGTTTGGTCTGACAGATTTAACGTGAAAGAGACCCCCTTGTTAAAACTTTAATTTGAACCACCAAGGCTCTCCACCAGAGAGCGCTGTAAGCCTCACCAATGGTTTGTTTATACTCAGTCTAACCATCGGCATAAAGTACTAGAATGTGAATCCGAATCGAGTGCGTTTTTTTTTTGTGTGTGTTTCTGTTTCGTTCCTGTGGTTATGTGTGCTGTTCGTAATAAATGTGATTATAAACAATCGTTGCCTTCGACTCCTTTCTGACAGGTAAGAGCTTTCATAATAATTGTATTTGATAATTGAACCAATGAACTGCGAAATTGAAGTCTAATCATTTTTGGCGCCGAAACTCGGGACTTTCGATTCGGCCATAGATACCTTTAGATCGAAACTAGAAATTTGATGCGAATTAGTTAAAATGGATCTAGAGTCTTTAAAGAAGATTAGAACTCCTGTCAGAAAGGTTACAACTGAAATTTGTAAACAGCTAGAGCAGGAAATAAATAAAACAGAGCACAGATCTTTAGACATAATCGAAGAACTGTTAGCGAAATTATTAGACAAAGATGATCAACTAAAGAAACTCGACTCAGATATTTTAAATTTGTGCAAAGCACAAGATCTGAATAATGAAGCAGAACAGCAGCAAGAATACAGGGATAAAATAATAACCTGGAAAATGCGAGCTGAGAAAATTATGCGAACATTTGAAATCGAAACTATCAATGATAGAACTATTAACAGTAATCCTCAACGGTGTTCAGTTAAACTTCCGCGATTACAAATACCTCAATATGATGGAGACATTCTAAAATTTAATGACTTTTATTCTCAATTTGATACAGCCATAAATAAAAATTCAGATCTTAGCGATGTTGAAAAATTGAACTATTTAAAATCTTATTTAGTTAACGATGCTGAAATAGCTATTCGTGGCTTGGCTTTAAAATCGGAAAATTATGAAGTTGCGATAAATATTCTAAAAGAGAGATTTGGTAGGACCGAGATGATTATTGATGCTCATATGTCCCAACTACTAAATTTAAATCCTGTGCGTAAAGCAAACGATGTTAAGTCGTTACGAAAATTATATTCTATGTGTGAAACGCACATACGCGGTTTAGAAAATAGTGGCGTTAATCCTAATAGTTATAGTTCTTTACTACACCCCATATTACTAAAATCTATCCCTAAAGAATTATCCTTAGAATTTTCACGTAAAATGTACATGAAAGAAGAAAATACTATTTCGGATTTATTAAATTTCTTAAAACTTGAAATTCAATGCCGCGAGCGAAATGAACATTTATTCAAAGAATTTGTCACAGATGCACGTACAGAATCTAGAGTTAACACTTTTGAAAAACCTAATCATAAGTACGGAAAATTTAATAAAAATAAATTTGAGTTATTTAATAGAAATAAAGAAACGAGCGCGAATCCTCCGCATGCATCTGCCTTTGTAGTAAACGTGAAAAAATGTGTATTTTGTGTAGAACCTGAATCCAAACACGATTCCTTTTCTTGTACTTTGCCGATCCATGAAAGGAAGGCGCATTTAAGAAGAAATGGGATATGTTTCTTGTGCCTCAAAAAGGCAGGTCATGTTTACAGAAATTGCCCCTTGAAAAGGACATGTGGTAAATGTCAACGTAAACACTCTGAACTAATTTGCGATGCGTCAACCCCGCCGGAACCCGCTAAGGGTGAAAGGTCGTTCGAGGGGGAAAATGTAGCTACTTGTCTTAATATAAATGTAAATGAAGATGAAATACTTTTGGAATCATGTTCCGCTTTATTGAAAATTGGGGAAAAAAGGAAAATGCTAAACATTCTTCTAGACAACGCTTCTCAGCGATGCTTTCTGAAAAAGGAAATAGCGGACGATTTAAAAATCCCTATAATAAGAAAAGAAAAATTACTAGTTTATACATTTGGTTCAAGAGACCCGATAGAGAAAATATATGACGTTGTAAAATTTACTCTTTGCAATTCTCGTGATCCTGAAAAAGGCATTGAAATTGAAGCTTTGCTTTGCGATGTTATTTCTAGTTCTCCTTTTAAAGTATCGTCAAATAAACTAAAAAAGATGCTTAGTAAAAAGAAAATACAGCTTTCCGATGCTTGCGAGTCTTTCGGAAACGGATTTTCTCTCCTAATTGGAGCGCAATATTTTTGGGAAATTCATTCAGGCAAAAGAGAAAATTTAACTAAAACATTATTTGTAATTGATAGAATTTTCGGTAAAGTTGTACAAAGTCGAATATCTCCAACAGAATTAAATTGCGACAAGAACGTTTCTGTTTTGAAAATAGAATGTTGTTCAGCATTAAATGAAACTTTAAAAATGTTTTGGGATTTAGATGCGATGGAAATAAGTGATAGGGAAAATATCTCTAATTGCGAAAAGGATTTAATTGAGCGTTTTGAAAACAATTTAAAATTCAAAAATGGGAGATATGAAACTAAACTCTTTTGGGATGAAAATACTAACGAATTGCATGATAACTTTGAGATAGCTAGGCGAAGATTTGAAAATTTATGTGTGAGAATGAAAAACAATGACTGGCTTTTGAATGAATATAAGAATATTATTGCAGAACAATTAAATCTGATCATTGTTGAGGAGTGCTGCTTGAAAAATAAAAACGAATACTATATGCCTCATTCTGCAGTTGTAAGAATCGATAAAGAAACGTCGAAGGTTAGAATGGTTTTTGACGCATCCTCCAAAGGTAAAGGTCGCAAATCTTTAAATGACTGTCTTACACTTGGTCCGCCTTTAAATCCTAGAATCCTTGATGTGCTATTGAGATTCCGCGAATTTGAATATGCATTTTGTGGTGGTATACAAGGAGCATTTTTAACAATTGGAATAGCAGAGGAAGATAGGGATTATTTGAGATTTTTCTGGTTCCCAAATGACCAGGATTCGAAGTCTCATAGAATTCTGAGAATGACACGCGTACCGTTCGGTGTAACATCTAGTTCATTTATGCTTGCTGCAACCATTAAATGCCATATTCGAAAATATAAGCAAGAGCAATGCGAAGCCTATGAAATGCTTAATTCATCACTTTACGTAGATGATTTGTTTTACGGAGCTAATACGTTAAATGAAGCTTTAGACCTTTCTATAGCTGCCGTAGAAATTCTTAAAGATGCGAACATGAATTTGAGAAAATTCAAAACCAATTCCAAAGAATTGAGAAATTTGTGGTGCGAAAGAGGTATGCATGATATTAAAGAGTCCAGCATGCGTCCTTTGAAAGTTTTAGGAATAATATGGAATACCAATGAGGATACTTTTAATTTAGATGTGCAGCCTATTCTCAAACTGATAGAGAATTTGAAAAACAGTAAGCGGAGCGTTCTTCAGACGGCTGAAAAGATCTATGACCCAGTTGGATTTATTTCTCCCTTTATTGTGATCATTAAATGCCTATTGCAAGAAATTTGGGAATATGGGTTAAGATGGGATGACGAACTGCCAACTGAATTAAAGATAAAATGGGAAAACTGGTGCTCTGAAATTTATCTTTTAAAGGACTTGACATTTGAAAGGAAATATTTCCCCTTTCCTTTTAATCAAGCGAAAGAGTTAGAACTGCATATCTTTTCGGATGCTTGCCCTAGAGCGTTCGGAGCAGTGAGTTACTTTCGCTATGTAACTTACAATGGATGTATATCCACCAGTTTTATAACATCAAAATCGCGAGTAGCACCACTAAAGAAATTAACCCTCCCTAGACTGGAATTAATGGGAGCTGTAATTGCTGCCAGAATTTTGCGGTATATAAATGAAAATTTTAAATTTCCCATTTCCAAGATATTTTTGTGGAGTGATTCTTTAATCTCTCTCCATTGGATCAAAGGGTCAGCTGCTAAATGGAAACCCTTTGTTTCTAACCGTGTGATGGAAATTCAATCCAACTCCGATCCTGCGGATTGGTATCACTGCAGCGGAAAAGATAATCCTGCTGATTACATTTCTCGAGGAGCTTATGAATAGTCCGACTTGGACTCACGGTCCAGAGTGGCTTCTTCAGGAGAAAGAAAATTGGCCTAAAGGCTCGGACTTTAACGATTTCTCTAGTGAATCATGCGAGAGAAAAATTAATCAAAACGAAATCTTAACTTTTGTGAGTGAAGCTCATACGAACTCTGCGCCTTTACTTGATATCAACAAATACAGTTGCTTGAATAAATTGCTACGAGTTACAGGTTGGGTGTTTCGCTTCATACACAATGTTAGAAATAATAATAAAAAAATATAATGAATTTAGTGCTGAAGAACTCGATGGTGCCGAAAATTATTGGATAAAATCAGTACAAGGAGAAGTTTTTAATGAAGAAATTGCTTATTTAAAGCAAGGAAAATCAGTATTGAAAACTTCCAAGATTTTAGAATTAAATCCCTTTTTTGATTCCTTTGGGATAATCCACGCTGGTGGGAGACTCCAGAAATCGAAATTTACATACCTACAAAAACACCCAATCATTATGCCTGGAAAGCATCATTTCGTGAGTTTGTTAGTTTTAAACTCGCATAGAAAAGTGTTCCATGGTGGAATTTCTGAAACTCTCATGGAAATACGTGAGAAATACTGGATAATGAGAGGAAGACAAACGATAAAGAATCTTCTAAAACGATGCGTTTTGTGTAAAAGATTCAACTCTTCACCAAGTGTTCAAGCTACTGCACCTTTGCCAGCTGTGCGAATGGAACAGTTACCTCCATTTTCTATTGTGGGAATAGATTTTGGAGGACCACTCTACACCAAGAACTGCGACGATAAAAACTACATCGTTTTGTTTACGTGCGGTGTAACTCGTGCTCTCCACTTAGAACTAGTTGACAATCTGACTACTGAAACATTTCTCCTAACACTTAGACGGTTTATCGCTCGTCGAGGACTGTGTTCTGAGATTTGGTCAGATAATGCCAAAACTTTCAAAAGAACTGAACTGGAGCTAAAATATTTGTGGAGTGTCATCAGTCATCCAATGGTGAAAGACTTTTATGCTTCCCACAAAATCCAGTGGCACTTTATCATTGAGAACGCGGCATGGTGGGGTGGTTTCTATGAAAGACTTATTAGATCTGTGAAACTTGCCCTTCGAAAAACTATAGGAAAAACGACTTTGTCTCGAGAAGAATTAGAGACTTTAATTATTGAAATTGAAGGTGTGCTTAGTTCCCGTCCTTTAACTTATGTGTTTTCTGAATTTCAGGAACCTATTCCTCTTACTCCCGCTCATTTGTTATTGGGAAGAAGAGTTAATAGTTTACCTCCTGCCAGGCTTACTATTGATGCTAATTTGAGTAACAAAAAAATTGTAATTAAAAGATTTAATTATTGGGAAGGGTTAACTAATCATTTTTGGAAGAAATGGCTTAAAGAATATCTTTTAACGTTAAGATCTACTCATTATGTGAAACCAACAGGTAACGTTAGAGAATTTAAAGTTGATGATATTGTATTAGTTAATGATGATAAACTTCCTAGGCATTTTTGGAAATTAAGAAGGATAGTAGCTGTATTTCCTGGCAGAGATGGTAAAGTTAGATCTTGTCAAGTTAAAACGAATACGTCTGTTATTAAAAGACCTGTTCAATTGTTATACAACCTCGAAATTGATGAATGATTAAATTGAATAGTATTATTAATTCCATTATGTTTTTTAGGAACCTGTATTGAGATTTGAAATTTAAATGGAAATATGATGATATTTATCCTAAACTTGTATGTAACTTTATTATTAATGAAGTGTTGGTAAGTATAAAACTATTGTGATGAAACATTGAATTTGTAACATTGATATTATGTAATAGCTGCAATTCTGTCTGATGTGTTAGATGCAAAATGTTTTTTTTAAATTTGAATGAACCTTTAAGTCATTCGGGGGGGAGTGTGTTAAAACTTTAATTTGAACCCCCAAGGCTCTCCACCAGCGAGCGCTGTAAGCCTCACCAATGGTTTGTTTATACTCAGTCTAACCATCGGCAGTGAGTACTAGAATGTGAATCCGAATCGAGTGCGTCTTTTTTTTGTGTGTTTCTGTTTCGTTCCTGTGGTTATGTGTGCTGTTCGTAATAAATGTGATTATAAACAATCGTTGCCTTCGACTCCTTTCTGACAGGTAAGAGCTTTCATAATAATTGTATTTGATAAGTGAACCAATGAACTGCGAAATTGAAGTCTAATCACCCCTCACACGACGGCTCTTCGGTGGAATCGAGTCTCGAACCTGAAACCCTCCGGTTCCGAAGCTGAGACACCACCAGGCCACCGCGGCCCTTTGCTATGGACCAAGCTCTTTCACACTATATTCTAAGTCTCCCTGAAAACGGTACCCTATGTTTTGTATATTTACCTAATGGTACTCTATTTTGCACAGATCACAATACCTATAATATATATTTTTGACGACCCCCAGTCATTTAGAACACAGACCATAGCTAGTTGCTACAGATACAATTTTGTTTGCATTTGCATGGCATGATAGAAACTTCTTTCTGATTTACCATCAAAATATTACAATGCCCTTAAAAATTGTTGCACTTGCTCCAAGGCTTCCACCAAAAGGAGGGAGCGTAATGGAGGTACCCCCCCTTATTCCGGATACTTTTCACCTCAGATATAAGGATGAAAAGGATGCCTCATAATGGTAAGCTCTCACCCCCCGGCTGGATACAGGAATTAGGGGATGTACTTCCTTCTACGACAGGACGTGTTTCCGAAGGGAAGTGTTGTACCGTGATCAGTGATGGAATTCAGAATTCAACCTTGGTTCCCACTAATGTCGTTATTATCAATCAGATTTAATCTTGCCGGCATCCTGGCATTAGGGTAGCGCGTCTTCCCCGTGATCTGGGCGTCCCGCGTTCGAGTGCCGGTACGGGCGTGGTTGTTATTGTGTGTTGTTGTTACATGTGCTCTATCTACAAGTAGTGTGAATGTACCCCCTTGTAGAAAGGGGTCGTGCCAGCGAATGTGAAAGCATGAAGTAATCAACTCGTACTCTTGGCCCTAGTTGGCGCTACTGAACAAACAAGAGACGCTATTAAAGGCTTAAATCGCTGACAGCTTTCTGTCAACGGGCTTGTAAAAGTGCCATAAATAACAACAGATATAATCTTGTGTCTGAATTTGCGAGTCTTATTAACGGAAGTTTGTGGTTTGCCTTAGGTTTTCACACTCGGAATTCACATCAAACTGTATGAATCCTCCCTTCTGAAAAATCCAGCGATCCATTACTCTAGGAATCTGATACTTACGCAGAAATGTGCTCTAGGGCATTGGTGTTTAGTTCAGTTATATTAACGCCCCATTGTAAAGTAACACTAGGGCTATTTTGGGGCTGACCTCGTCATTTTGAACCACGGTCAGATGACGAAGACGACACCTGAGCTGGCACCCACCACCACACCATCGAGAGGACATTTGGCCAGACAGATTTAGCGTGCAAGAGACCCCCTTACCCGACGGTTCTTCGGTAGAATCGAGTCTCGAATCTGAAACCATCCGGTTCCGCTAGGATATCGGAAGGTGATACACTAGAATGTAATATGTCGGAAAACCTACAGGACACATCTCAAGATACTTTTCCTCCAACTCCGCTTGTCCCAAGTACTAACGCCTTCTTCCCCTGCAGAAATTTGGATGCCACGCCAATCCACTACACAACAGAATGCATGCTGACTTCTTCCTTTCACATGACCATGCCTACATCCGAACTAGAACGAGTTTGGTTCCGCAGCGTTGCCTCTTCCTAAGGATACAGGAAGAAAATTCAAAGAATGATTCGTCATCTCGAAGAAAAAGAGATCTTTTTAGATTATAGGAACACTATTCCCAAAAGTAGCACTCTACATACACATTTTTATTTTCAGTTATTTTTGTGTTTGTACATAGCATTTATTTGTATTTTTGTATCTGTGTTGAGCTTTTTTTTCTCTCACTCTTTTACTGTTCTCGTTTCCAATTTTTTTAAATATTTTTATTAACATATTTCAGGATCTGCATGATATTTATCTTAATAAGCCAAATCCATCTCCTGTTTGAACTACAAAAAGCTCATTGCTTTCAGATTTCTTTTATCCAATATTAAAATCCCTTACCGAATTTCAATCTATAACGACGAACAGATAGTCACAGGGATGGATGGAACAGGATCGTCTGACCATGTCTCTCCCACTTCATGCTCATGACACTGTTTAAATAACCGGAGGGTTATAGTTGCAGGGGCAGGAAGCGGAGTTGTGTGTGTACCAAGTACTACACGTAAACGGGAGAAAAGATACTCCATATTATAATTCCAACAAAATATAAAATAACATATATCTTCTTTTAAACCTTAGATTTTAAGATTATCGATTTCCTAGTTATATGTTGGTTTTAAAAATGTATTGTACGACTTTAAGTTTTTGGTTAACACCTTTTAATCCTTGCTGTAAATTTATGCAAATATTACACGTGTTTTGTCCCTGTTTCCCATGATTTTATATATTTCTATTTATGTAAGTAAGGGATATTGATTTTGATATTTTAAAATTTTATATATTATTTTATGGTACCGTGATCCTGTTGCTCTTGTGGTGCTATCTTAATAAGCCAGATAACATCTACGGGAATGAGCAATTGCTTTTGTCCAGTGGTTATGTTACTAGGCTTCAGACCCAAAGGTCTCGGTTTCTATTCTGAGCACATTCCACCTTCCCACAATGGAGACCTCGAACAATGAACCTTCAACCTTCATGCAACTGATGTGGCACCATCTACCCGTAACCAAAGTCGTCAGACTCACTCGACGCAACAATTCACGCTCGCTCGCCAAAACGCTTGGCGTTACTAAAAAGTTCTCCCCTCGTCAAACAAAGATGGGTACGGTGCATTAGACACAACAGCTACACACAGCAACCACTCACTCAACAAACCAATTCTTCATCCCTCAATAACAACGCATATCGTTCATCAACTCACCGGAGGGTGAGTCTGTGGTGATATCTTAGTAAGCCAGATAACATCCACAGGAAATGAGCGATTGCTTTTGTCCTGTGGTTATGTTACTGGGCTACAGACCCAAAGGTCCCGGGTTCTATTCTGAGCACATCTCACCTTCCACACTCTAACAAATGTTTGGCGCAGCATAGCCAATTATGGTTCTTGCGCCAATAAAACTAACTACCCAATTAAATAATCACACATGGAATTGACACCAAATGGTGTGAACCAGTAGCAATCATTGTTGCTGATCTAAGAATAATGAGATATACTTTTGAGATTGAGGAGGAAAAACTGGGATGAGGTTGAGTTCAGATACTCACTCTTCGGTTGCTGAAGGAAAAGAATTCTTTGACGAGAACTTCTCGGATGAGGTTCGGATCCCCGACCGAGATGAGGGGTCGGCTGCCTTCGAAGTGCCTGCAAGAGGGTCAGGATAGTATTCAAAGGTTAAAAGAAATGCAGAAAAGTAAATTTCACGTTATCATTAGAATGCGTCTGGGCATTAATACATGAGGACATGGAGAATTCATTGATATCAATTATGAGAATATTTATTTAGCATAACATAAAGGCGGTGATATCTTAATAAGCCAGTAACACTGGCGTCTCAGAGTGAATTAAGTTTATTAAAGTGAATGCCTGAAATCAACATATTGAGATAAAAATAAATGAAATAAATATGTTTTATTTATACTAAAATTAGAGAAAAAAGAAGAATTTCAGATCTATTCAAATGTAAGTAATACAAAATGCACACATACAACTTTGTTACTTTTTTTTTTTTTTTTTGGGTTTTTCAAGATATAAAAATAAACAAACAGCAAGACATATATATAAATAAAGAACAAGACATACATAAATAAAGAAACAACAAGACATATCTATACTTATAATAAAGCTCAATGTGTGTGTGTGTGTGTGTGTGTTGGCGCTCTACAGGCCAGACCATTGGGCCTACAGCTACCAAATTTGGTACATGTATTCCTTGGAGGTCCGGAATGTGCACCTCGGAGCCCTTTTTTCGAATTTTTAATTAGAATTTGAATTAATTAAAATTTAAGCGAAATTTCGACCTTTTTTCCGCTATAACTTCTGAAAATATGATCGCATAAACATGAATTTTACATCAATTTAAAGATTAAAAAATTAGCCTTCTAATGGTATCAGTGTCTTAATGTATAACTTAAGCTTCTATTTTTAACGAATTTTTAAAGAAATATTTTAACCATGTTTTTTTAGCACGTGACTACATAAAATAAAAGAATGCCGGAAGTTCAAATAAAAAAAATCATCATCGTAAATCAAGTCTAACGAAATGATACTTTTAGCACGTGACTGGATAAAATAAAAGAAACATAAAATGTGATATTTTCTTAAAAAAAATAAATGCAAAGCAAAGGTTTCTTTAATCGTTTGCAAAATCTAAATCATTTATTCCATAAATCATCTTTATTTACAGTAAACCTGATTGAATTTAGACAGGATATGCATTGAAATCCCGACTTAATGGCATATTTATGTAATCGTTTGCAATATCTGTATCACTAATTTAATACTTTTTTCCCCTTTCTCGCTTTCTTTAATAAACACATTTAATATTTTGGCAACATTATCGAATTTTTTTTTAATATTTTGGAAGCATAATCGATGGTTAAAACTGAATGATTTATAAAATTAAAGAATATTATTAGGAAAAGGTGTACTTTTAGAACTTTCCGTTCATCATCTTAAAGAAAATATTAATTTCAGGTCAATCAAAGCCCGGAATTACTTCAAGGCTAATGAATATGTGATTTAATTGAAAATTTTAGAACGCTTTACACATGGCGAACCAGCTGGTCGCCAAAGGCGGATAGTATATATATAAAGAAATAACAAGACATGTATAAATGAAGAAACA
>JAPMOQ010003880.1:0-11369 GCA_026543055.1 Argiope trifasciata
AAGAAGTGAAAGAACAAACCTTCCTGATATTTGATAAGAAAAGTGGTACACCACCGAGGGAAGATAGATATAAATTTAAAGCTGATTTTTCCTCTAGGATGTTATGCTACAGGCAATATTGTGCCGGTACTGCTAGTTTATCCTAAATTTTTGTGTCTACATGTTAAAACCTGGTTTAATATTTAACCACTTGACATAAGAATTTACTTCACTTCCTAATTAAATGACGAATTTAATAGCTTTCTAATTGGAGTATTTACTATTGTTTAATTCCTTTAATAATAATACGTTTCAAGTGACTTTTTTTCATTTTAAATTATTTGAAACTTTCCACTTAATTGCAGATTAAAAATTCAATAATCCGATGTGCATCTCAGACACGTCTTTGCATGCGATGTAGTTAAACACATTAGGGATAGATGTTTTTTAAAAAAACATAGTACTTTTTAATGTTTATTCTTAATCTGGGAAATTTTAGTTTAGTTTAGTTATATTCACATCCCGTTGTAAAGCAACACTAGGGTTATTTTGGGACGGACCTCGTCATTTTGAACCACGGCTACATGACGACACCTCTCCACGCCGCACCACACCAGCGGAAGGACATTTGGCTTGACAGATTTAACGTGCAAGATACCCCCTTACACGACAGTTCTTTGTGGAATCGAGTCTCAAACCTGAAACCCTCTGGTTCTGAAGCCGAGATCTTACCACCAGGTCACCGCGGCCTCTCTAATTTGGGAAATTGAATGCTAAAACTGGTATTTTTTAGCAAGAAACCTTTTTTTTTTCTTTTGAACATTTGCCTTACATAAGAAATTTTACAATGAAAAGGAAATTTGTTAATAATAACGTGTTTAATTTCATTTGTATGATTTATGTTTTTGATTTGTATTTTTTGTTTTATTTTCATTTCAAAATAGAACAGAAGTGTCGTCTGTAAATCGAATTTATTTTGGCTAATTTGAAGGTGTCAAAGGCTATAGAATATATACTTTTATATCTGCCATATTTTTGTTAGTTAAATCTGCTTATTCTTTGTGTTCTATAAGTGTTTTAAGTTTTCGTAACATCTATCGAGTATTTAGAAAACACGATGCCTTAGTATACAAAAGAATTATTATTCGAAAATAATCATATTAAAGTTTCTTTTACATCTCCATTTATTAAAATATTTTGGAATTGTAATTATTTTAATAAGAATTATGCACTTTTTATTAATTTTGTATTATTTAATAACACTGTAAAATAATAAAAAAAGGATCTCATATTGTATTTATTCATATTTGTTGGCAGAAATTTGAATTTTTGAATAATATTCCATTGTCGTCTCGTTAACTTCGAATTTATGTAATTCCTTTATGTTTTGGAATTCCATATGGAAATTTTACAACCAAGCGCTTGATCTCCAGTTAGATTCTCTGAAAGTTAAAAACTAGTATTGAATAAAAAAATAAACATATACAAATGAGACTATCAGAATAGTTTATTAAAACTCAATTAACAGAGTGACATTCCATTAATGAAATTTTAACAGAATGTTTCTTTATTCCTTCAGAAAAATCCTATATAGCTGTCTTCCCTATATACTGTATTTCTTTCCATCACCGATTTCATTCGTCAGTTTTTATTCATCCTTTTAATAAAATTTTCGCTTGGAGCTGCATTATGATGCGTTGCTCTACTGCCTAGAGTTATGCCTTAGTCCAGCCATAACTTATAAAAGATAGTGAGCTATGAATTTTTTCAAGTAGATATTCCAGCTCCATTGTTTATTACTAAACGGAGCTCATGTTTCTTAGAAGAATCTAATGCTAAGAAAATATTTTCCAATCTATAGTCAACTGGTATCTTTGTTCACTAGTACATTTCCCCTTTTACTTGTGTTTACAAGTACAACTAGTATCCTTGTTTCACTTAGATACTTGTTTGAGAGCCAGTATATTTTTCTTCAATCTGGAATGGACCTTTTAGAAATCCCAGAAGTTTAAGTAAGGAACATTTTAAGCAAGATTACAGCAGTTACTTAGATTTAAGATTGAGTCGAGACAGATTGGATTCAATTTTGAAGGGCAATAAAAAAAAATTCAAATAATACATTTCACCTTAGACTGCCGCAAATAAAGATGGTTTAAGGTGGTAGTTGTAGTATATTTCTACCAATTTTTCTTCATTGCTGGCCACTAATGCTTGACAGCTGTTGACGGGCTTAGGAGACTTGAATTAGTTGAAGAAATCCTTTCACAGCTTCTGTATGTAATCAGCAATGTTTTTTTCTATTTTCAGTTCAGTATGTAAGATATTTCTAACTTATGGTACATACATTTTACATATAGTATCATTATAAGAAGAAAAACATCTATTGTTTATTATAAAATCAATGCTTAGAGATTGGTTTTTGCAAAGGTTTTATGGCCTAAGAACCTTCATTGGTGGCCACTAATGCTTGACGGACTTAGGAGACTTGAATTAGTTGAAGAAATTCTTTCCCGGCTATGTTTTTTCATGTAATCAGCAATGTTTTTTCCACTTTTCATTTCAGTATATATGATATTTCTAACTTATGGCACATGCATTATGCAAATAGTATGTATCATAATGAGCTGAAAAACAATTGCTGTTTATTATAAAATCAATTCTTAGAGATTGGCTTGTGGCAAATGTTTTATGGCCCAAGAACCTTCATTAGTGGCCACTAATGCTTGACAGCTGCTGACGGACTTAGGAGACTTGAAGAAATCCTTTTATGGCTATGTTTTTTCATGTTATCAGCAATGTTATTTTTTCCATTTGACAGTTGTTGACAGACTTAGGAGACGAATTAGTTGAAGAAATCCTTTTACAGCTATGTTTTTTCATGTTATCAGCAATGTTGTTTTTATTCTTCTATATTCCGTTCAATATATATGACATTTCCAACCTATGGCGCATACATCATTCAAGTAGTATGTATCTTTATGAGCAGAAAAACAACTGCTGTTTATTATAAAATCAATACTTAGGGATTGGCTTGTGGCAAATGTTTTATGGCCCAAGAATCATCATTATCAATGCTGCATCGAATCTATCTGTACAAATTGTGCATGTTAACGCTGTACAAAGAGTGGAATATATTGAGATCTTAGTATTGTACCAAACCCACTTCTTAAATGAGAACACTCATATCATTAAAAAAATGGTCTAGTTTTTTACTTGCATCCACAACATCTTTATTTGTCAGATTCCATCAGTATTGTCTCCAACATGCATTCGAATTAATCCAAAGAAATTACATGCATGTCTCAGTTCTACATGGGTGAACATATCAGTTTCCATCTCAATTATAAAACGAAAATACTTTGTATGCGATTCCCTTACTGAAGCAACTATTTCAGAAAAATGAGTTCTGCTTGTCATTTTGGTTGGAAATCTTTTCTGAGAGAATAAACCGAGGAGTACGGTGATGGGAAGTAAGGGCAGGGAAATGGCACAAATCGTGGGAAAGAGAAAGCTGATGATCCTCCCGTCGTTGGAGACCAACAATGTAGCTGAGAACTGGATGCATTCAGGAGGTAGGGCCTAGTCAGCAAGGGAGCGGGGCCTAACTCGGTGGAAACTATATCTGGAACTTGCAGACGAGTGGATTTAGGTGAAGGACCTGAAATATTTATAAATCAATGAAATATAAATGCTTTTTATCTTCGTAAATGCATAAAAATCAAGTATAAATAGTTAATTTTGGCTTTAATTTCTAGAATTGCATATCATGATTTGTCTTTAAGGTACTATATTCCAAGAAAAATATTTGAAAAATTGTATTTTTTAAACACTATTTAAAATTATGGTTTTTAGATGCATTGTTAATTGTAATACAAAATGCTACAAATACAACAAAATTATTTGAAAATATAAGATATGTTGAGAAATAGGAAAATTTGTAGTGAATTTTAATGAAATTTAATTAAAATGGTTTACACTCCACATAAAATTGTAATGCAGCAATCCTATTTTCTTTGTACACAAGTTATAGAATATAATGATGAAATAAATTAACTAAAATCTAAGAAAAATGCTGAGATGCAAAGAAGTTATGGGGAGAAATTACATATATACGCATTTTTTCAATAAATTCACAACTTAATTGTTTTAAAAACACCTATAAAGGAAAAAGCAGTTCACCAACAATAAAACCTTTGATTCATTTCAATTGCCCAAACTATTTAAAATACACGCTGAAATATTTATGTAATTACTTCTATTAGTTTTTGAGATATGTTAACGGAGGAGAATTTTTGTGAAAATTAAAGTTTTGAGAAAATTGGAGTGAAAGATACATTTTAGCTGAAAAATATGCGAACTCTGTATGATAGCTCTGGACTTTCTTTTTCTGGAAAAGATAAACCGTTTTGGAAAGAGGAAAGTCTGAACTACAAGAAATAACATTAAAAAAAATTCACCCATGTGGTCGATAACCAGTGATTTTAATGCAGTCGGATACCTTAATAGAGAGTGTAGAACAAATTTCTATATAATTCTGATGTAAAAAAAATTAAAGAGATTTCAGAATAATTCACTATGAATTAATAAAGAACAAATTGAATGGCGCTTAAGTGCCTGAACTTAAGTGATGACAAGTTAGAATATGATGAAGTAATTCCGTTGCTTTTTTAATTCTCTGTAAGCGTGATTTTTAAAAAATCTTATTTAAATGCGAAGTTTCCAAATAAATTCAAATGTTTTTCAAGCAAATCCAACCGTTACGGCATGATAGATATAGTTAGTATGATGAAATGAAAATTTGTTATCGTAAAAGATAAGCACCTTAATTCGTGAAAAACGTGGGATTCAATAGAAATTAGACTGACTACCAACCCACTAAAATAGTAGAATAAGTTAGAAGATTGAAAATAAATGGATGCCACTGAAAAAAATTGGAACATTTTTGTTTTTATTTTAGTGAGTAATAAATAAATAATTTCATTTTATTCAAATGTTGTAATTAATTTTGACTAACAATTAAACGTCAGATGAAGATTAAACATAATTTTATTTAAAAGTTTATATCAATGTACATAACTCATGTAAAATAACTAAGTAATAAAAGACGATTTTTAACTTTCATGATAAATAATAATTTTTAATACATTCAAGTAAAGATTTAATTAGCGGCAATTACCATTCCACATTTAGTTTTATTTTATTGTAATAGATGGCACCATAGGTCCAAAGTCTAAGATGCGTGACATCAAGTTTTCGAAAAGTGAGTTGTGATCATTCGGTCGACAGACAGAGAGATAGTGGGTCATTCGTTTCGATATGATTGTTTAATACGCTACGGTGGCATATAGTTTTGCCTTGGGACATTTGATTAGGCTTCACCTTTGGTGTCATCTAAAGGTTATACTTTTTTCTCTAATGTAAATAGCATGTCCTGTCCTAATTGTTAATGTCTTTTCTTTTAAATATTCGTTGCTGTAAATAAATTTCACGTTTTTATTTAAAAGCTTCTTCTTTTAATTAGTAATCATAGACACTGGTCTGAACGGGCATTTTGTCCCATCCATTCTTACATTTATGTTTTTTTAATAATTGAGGAATAATAATATAATGTGCATAGCAACATTATAATTAAATTATATACAGGATTTGTATATTGCTCCAAACACTTTTTATCACTTTAAAAACAAAGCATGACTGTTAACTGATCAGAGCTATTGAAATACAATGCTACCTAAAAAGACAAAGTGTTTCTCATTGTTGACCAATATTTTTAAAATATTGGTGCCTAATTTTTTAAAAACATTTTTCGGTGCCACATGTCATACAATTTGAGAATCAATTCAATTACTGCACGAGTCATTTCCTGAATATATAATTTCTCATTTTCGTTATCAGAAATGGAAGACCAGATCATGCGATTTAACGTCAGTGGGCTTATTTCTTAATAGTTTTTAGACGTCTGAGCTTTCTGCCACCAAGCCCACAAACATTAATAACTTGAAGGAGGAAAATTTATGCTTTTGTAAAGAAATTCAATCACATTTATATAAAAATAAACGGAAAGAAACGAAAAAATACCCAACGTTTTTAAATCTAATGATCAGGGCTTCAAATTCTGATCACCACAATAGGAAATTATACTATCGGGAAATGACACGTACAGTAATTGAATTTGTTTTCGGAATATATGGTATGTGACACATAATATTTTGCACAAATAGTGGCCAAATCTTCATTAGTTTGCTGAACAATTAAAATAGGTTGTTGTTTCTCGTGACAAATCTCGTCGATACTGCTACGTTCAGTGGTGGCGGAGTGGTTGGCTATATACAAGAAGAAGTGCTCCAATCCTAAGCTTTTAGTTATCATGCAGTATTTTTCCATTTTCTGTTTTTTTTTCCTTCCTATCACTCTTTCTTTTTCTTTTCTTTTTTTCTATTTCTTTCTTTCTTTTCTTTTCTTTTTTTTCTTTTCTTTTCTTTCTTTTTTCTTTTCTTTTCTTTCTTTTTTTTTTTGAAAGCACAAACGACGCAAATTTTAAATCTCGCTTGAACTTTAGAGCACCCTTCAGTGAAGACCATTAATTACTGTTGTGGTGAAATGTAGACTATTATGATCTATGTAGGAAGCAACAGGACTTGTGTTTCCAGGAACATTTCTTTAATAACCACATTCAGACATTGAAGAAACATAAAGACAAGACGTAAGTAGACATTCACGCATGCTGCTGAACAGTACAGTAATGGATATCAAATTTCAAAATTATGAAAGAATCAAAATGTTCCGCAAATTAACCTACTAGTTCTTTAAGTATTGTAAATATTCATCATTATTTAATGCAGGAATAACAGAAAATGATTATAGGCAATATTGATATTGCTACAACAGGCACTTCGAGGAAAAAATAATAAAGAATTACGGTGAAAAAATTTAATCTTAATGTATGGGCAAAAAATACGAAACAGAAAGGATTACTGGAGACAACGACAACGCTGAGGAACAACAGTGTTCTTTACAAAAAGAAGCAAGTCAACCAGATCCATCAAATAGACAAGAACCATCTTAATATAAAATTGTGGTGGAATGTAGATTATTATGATCTGTGCAGGAAACATCAGGACTTATGTCTTCAGGAACATTTCTTTAATAACCACATTCACACACTAAACAAAGACATAACTAGACATTCATGCCCTCTGCTTAACAGTATAGTATGATATCTCATTCCGATTACACTGCCAGACGCAATGCATTATGGGATGACATATGGGATAGCCTATCAGGCATCACCATCTAGTATCCAAAAGAGGAGATAAAAGTTAGGTAACTGCTACAGTAGTATATTTTGATTTACTAATTTGCTTTATTGGGGTTGGATTATCTTCTGAGGTCTACTAACAGCATTTAATGACAGAATTCGAAGATTTAAGATGATAAAAAATCACACAAAATATTTTTAACACTAGATTTACGGATGTTGATTATATATCTATTTTTACTGAAGTAGCAAATTTGACTCATACAAGAAAATTGAAGTTTTTTTGCAAAGAAAATAGTTCTAAATCAATTTAAATAAAATGTTTACTATCAAAAAATTCATGGAAAACAATTTTTACATATAAACTCTGTTTTTGAAACGTATTTTCCGCAAACATTTCTATTACATTTAGCACAATGGTTTGTGCATCTGTTTCTCAAGCATCGCCATCTAGTATCCAAAAGAGGAGTGTTAAATAAAGACTTAACTGGTAAAAGCAAGCCTGAAATATTTTATCCTGTCGCGTATTGTACTACTTTCACTTTTTAAAAGTGGCAACATGTATAAAAAACAGATTCAAAATAAAGGAAGGAAAGAGTGGCTCGATTGAAATGTCTGATTCTGTTTTACTTTTCAAAAAGCTATAAGAGAAAGAGAAACAAGTTTGTTTTCTGCAAACCTCAACAGAGAGTTATCTGCTTGATTTAAATTCCTACCTGGTATCACTTTGGCGTCTGAATCACAGTCCTCTTCCGAATCGGATTCTCTCCTCTTAGTGGGCTTGCCTCGGCTAGGTTTGAGGAGTTCCTCTATGGAATAACCGCTACTGGATTTGCTCTCCGTTGTTTGGGAGGAGGATGCTTCCTTGAGGGGTGAGGATGCTGTAGTCGATCGCGAAGGGCCAGGGCTCGATACGTCTAGAGCAGGAGGGGGAGCCACAGTTGGCAACAAGGGCGATTCCGGAAGGAGGTAGGGGGTGGTGTAACAATTTGGACTTACGGGAGAAGAATGAGAACCTGAAAGAAAAAGAAAAACGATTTCAGTAAAAGAGATTTTTGATAATTTAGCGACAAAACAGGTATTGTATTATGTTTGTCCAACATGTGTCATGTTTCACACATGCCAAGTTTCATACATTTCATACACGATGCGGCCGCGGTGGCCTGGTGGTAAGGTCCCGGCTTCGGAACGCGATTCCACCGAAGAACCGTCGTGTAAGGCGATCTCTTGCACGTTAAATCTCTCAGGTCAAACGTCCTCCCCCTGGTGTGGTGTGATGTGGAGAGGGGGGGGGTGCCAGTTCAGGTGCTGTCCTCGTCATCTGACCGCGGTTCAAAAGGACGAGGTCCGTCCCAAAATAGCCCTAGTTTTGCTTTACAACGGGACGTTAATATAGTTAAACTAACATACATGATGCGTATCCATCTTTCAAAAACATGGTAAAATTTTAGGTTTTTTTTCTTTTCGTTTCTTCTTCTTCTTCTTCTTTTTCACTTTATTATTTTAATCTCCGGGGGCCACCTGATAATTGAGGAAGAGAAGCTGACGGTATGGTGGTTGGATCTCGTCAACTCGGTGGGTACACAAAAAGTAGAGGGTATGACTTCTTCCATCGATGAAGGGACGTATTTCCTATGTGGAGGGTTGTGCCGTGACCGGTGAAGGTCCTTGGGACTCAACCACAGTTTCCGTCAGTGCTGCTGTAGGGATGGTCCGATGATTCAGTAATTTTTTCGTGTGTCTTCGGGTGGGTAGGGGAGTCATTCGTATAACTTACTTTATCGTTTTAGAAATATACAGAGAGAAAACTTCATAATTTTCAAAAAACAATTTTGTCTCGAAATTTTAATAATTTTTTATACTTTAGAATTCTCTTTATCCATAGAAATAATTCTTTTGAATATGTTTGTTTGTTTATTACGAAGATTGCTATAAAAAAAAGGAAAGAAATGGATGAAATGAAACTAGATAAAGTAATGGCCCTCGATATTGAGGCAGACATATATTTTTCAGAAATAGCCAGGGATTGTTATGAGGTCTTTATTTCAAAACACTGGTTGATATTATTTGAAATTTCAAAATATTTTTAAGCTTACTAAAGATTTATTTAGCATGGTTTTTGATTTATTTATCATTGCGCAGTATTCGCATTTGTACCTTAAAAAAGATGTTTGTTATTAAGATTGCCTTAACAAAACTAAATAGGTGATTATACTTCTCAAAACGCTAGTATTATTCCAATATTATATAATCCATACAGTTTATATTTTCTTACAAATTTAAAATTTAACAACGTGGCTAAATGTATTTTTTTAATCGCTTTAGCTGTGTCAGACCCCTTCAGCCTAGCGGCCCTAGGGAATAATTTTTACTCAAGTTGGATCTATCCAAGTTTTTTTGTGGCTGGAACAATTTTTAGATAAGACCGATTTATGGAACCTTTATTTACCTATTCTTCGGAGTGCATTTAATTCCTTTAACTCAAAAAAGCCCATAGAAGATGGCTGGAACTTAACGTATGATTTTATCATCACAAACCAAAATTTTGGAGCAAGTTGATCTTAAAAAGAGGTGCAGAATACAATCTCAGC
The DNA here is from genome assembly GCA_026543055.1 of Argiope trifasciata. NCBI lineage: Eukaryota > Metazoa > Arthropoda > Arachnida > Araneae > Araneidae > Argiope > Argiope trifasciata. Next base: position 9,829 of record JAPMOQ010003880.1, read on the forward strand.
TATATTCATTTCACGAACAATTGTTCCATATTACAGTCTTAGACGAAAAATAAAGACAAACTCCTCAGTTCGTTCTTGTTGACATCGTGTGGTATCGGTTTTGCTAAAAGTTGATGGACGAGAAATGGTTATGTGAAATATTTCCATCTAAGAGGGGTGATCCAAAAAAAGTTTACAAGGCAAAGGAAAAATGCTTTGTTAATAATAGACACTGGATACAAATGGTAATTAAAAGACATATGTGGTAGTCCCCTTTCTACCTAACCATCAAACCATTTGAGGCATTTATCACACCGCTGGGCCAGTTTGAAAACCCGTCTTGGTAATAATTAATTCTCTGGCTATTGAGCCAGTTCTCAACCCCTTTTTGGACATCACCGTCTGACATAAACCTTGCTTTGGATAAGTGTTTCTTCAATGCTGGGAAAAGGAAATAGTCACTGGGAGCCAAATTGGGGCTGTATGAGGTTGGTGGCTCCAGACCTTCCAACTAAGCTTTTCCAATAATCTCTCTGAAAGCTTTAAAAGGACAACACCATTTCGCTACCTGTTATCTACTCATTGCTCCTCCCCCCGTACACTTTGTCTGTGAAAGTCCGATGTGGACACATTCTTGGCCAATAGAAATTGTATCATGGGTCACACCTCTGTGCGAGGTCACTTCTCTACACGTCTTTCTATTATTGTCGCGATTTCAGGCTTCGGTACTAACACTATCTATTCGAACGGCCGGTCTAAGACAACTAGGACCATTTGTCTCCATTCTGGGTAACAATATTCCCATCCACCATTTCTATAGGGGCCGAGCTAGCCATGGTGGCTAGAGCGTCAGTTTCGTAACCAAAAGGTAGCGAATTCTGTCCTCGTCTTGTCCAAAGATCCCCACGTTGGCTAATGGCAATTGGGGCACGTTAAATATGTCGTGACTGCTAAGTCTTCCAAGTTCCCATAGCAAATGATACCTCTGGGGGTACCGAATCAGAGATAAGTCGGTCTCTGATTGGGATCTACATTCCAACTTGCTGATGGATGAATGAGTGAGTGTATGAAAGAGTTCGACCGCCCCTGAAAAGGATTGTAATCATGTATGTTCGAGCAAAGTCGTCCTTTCACCTTAACGGTGCTCGTTAACATCGAAAGGCGCACACCTCTGCTTTCATTCGAAAGAGCTAGATCTAATTCGGCTGGGTATGACCAAGTGGCATTAGACCAACCCGACCCGACATTTTCTACTTACCAAATACTGCTGCTTGTAAACTTTTTTTGGAACACCCCTTGTATAAAATCAAATTAGAATACATCTCTTTGTAAAACAACGTACTGACCATTGGGAGCAGGCAGAGATTCGTCTAGAACCACATGACCACTGTTCCTGAGAATTCGATTTATGGAAGAGACGCTGGGGATAGACTGCTCGTCACACACTCTTTGGCTTCGGAGTAGATCACGGATCTCCCAGGCGAAGATGGAAGGATTTTCTTGCTTGTAGCGTAATATCTTTCGCACAACGTGTGGCGTGGCTACTTGCTGCAATGTAAAAA
>JAPMOQ010003887.1:226-12698 GCA_026543055.1 Argiope trifasciata
TGCTCATCTCCCGTTGATGTTATCTGTCTTATTAAGATATCACCACATATACGTATATTTTTACCCATAACTTCTTTGCATTTCAAACTTTTTCTTAGATTTTGGTTCATTTTATTCATCAGTACATTCAATAACTTGTGCATAAAGAAAAATAGGATGGCTGCATTACAATGTTGTGTAGTTAACCGTTTTGATTAGATTTCATTCAAATGTACTACAAATAATCCCATTACTCAAAATATATTATACTTTCAAATGATTCCGTTGTATTTGCAGTATTCTGTATTCTAATTGACTATACAACTAAAAACCGTAGTTTTAAATTGTTTTTAAAAAATCCAATTTTCCATAATTTTTCCTTCGAACATAGTCGGATACCTTAAGCCCTCAATTTATCTCAAACATCGTAGAATGTAAACACCACCGCGGTTCAATGAATCATACAGTTAAAGTTTACGTTTCAAGTTAAAATAGAAGGTTATGCACTGATACTTTATATATTTTTATATATTACACTGCGCGTTTCAAGATTTTATTACAGAAAAAGTGAGTTTCAATTTATGAATTGTTCACATTGTAACAAATTCTGTAATTCCTAACTTAAATGCAAGAAACATCAGCAATATTGCCAATGGAATGCTTTGCCTTTAATTATGATGAAAGAAAACGAGACCGGATTGTAGGAAATCGAATAATCGCGAACCGGATATTCGAGAGTTTGTTATACTATACGCAACTTATTCGTTATCTTAAACATTTTCTTTGATTTCTCCTATCTTAACTATTGCACTTTCTTGTTTTCACGATACAGTCAGACAGACAATGTCTTATTTCATCAAGATATCCGTCTAGATTCTACTAAACCATCTAAAAGTGCTTATCTCCTTTGCTCGAAGAACACTTTATTCCCGCTATCGTTTAGTATGTCGATAACATCCCGAACGTTCAGCTAAACAAATATCGTTCCGTTTCAAGAATGTCGTTTCTTTATTCATTTCAGAGTGCGTCAAACTCACGATCTGTTTACCGACAGAAATGTACTGAGAAAACGAAGGCCTGTAAAATAAACACTGACGCGAATATTTATCGACATGAGAAATTCTCCAGTTTGTATAGGCGTCGGCATAGAAATAAATACATGTTTCAGATACCATGGTTGACGTGTGATGTTTTTGCCCTGAATAATTATGCGGTATATAATAGAAACTTTTATACTTATAAAAGGAAGCACGAGCGTGTGAACGTGTCTGCCCTTGACAGACAAATATATCGCATTTAGATTCATTCACTTAATTCGGCTGGCAGGTAGTCGTACTTGGGATTAGTTTCACTTCGAAGTTCGAAATTTAGAATATCATGTAGTGGAACATTTATTTAATATTTGTGTTTTTTTAGGGGGATTGCAATTTTTGCCATTAATGTCGTTTCTGATGCACAAAAATTTTCATAACATATTAATTTTGTTAAATTTTTCGAATTTTTTTTTATGTTATAAGTGAGCATTTCTCTAGAAATGTATAGTAAAAACATAACCAATACATCTCTTTATCTGCTTTTAATTACATTTTTTCCATAGTGAGTTCAAATGGTCAAGGATTCATGGCAGAAACTTTTTATTTTCCGCTGACTTGGCAGGAAACAAAAAAAAATTTAAGTTCCAATAATAATTATTTCCTAATCATTATTTTAGTAAAATTTTAACTCTAACAGCATCGTTCGCAGAAAATTTTCTAATATCCCTTTCTCTCTTTTTGCATTATTTTCATTTTTAATTAAATGTTCGGTTTTTATCACTTGCATTCCAATACAGAATATCGCAATCGCAAGGAAAGTAAACATATAAAGCTATAATATAATATACAAACAAAAGTATAAAAGGAATAATAATATAAAAATAAAAAATATAACATCAGAAATAACAAATAAAAGACCGGAAGTAAACCAGGAAAATGCTTAAAAGATATAAAATAAACATATAAAAATAAATAAATAATATATATAAAATATATAAAAATAAATAAATAAATGTATATAAAACAAATGTGAAGTAGAAATTAGAAATATGAGACCGAAAGAATAAATTAAATTAAGTTAATATAGATCGTTTTCAGATGGAACAACATTTGTATTAATATTTCTTAATTGTATTGATAAGTTCTTTCACAAATGCATTTCTTAGAAGTTTGAGATTAATAAAGGAATTTCAATCCATCATTTCGATTATTTTTTACATTAACAATTTATGCTGCCATTTTAGAAAAACAATGTAATGAAATGTTTACTTTTACTTAATTTTGTACACTTTGAAACTATTTAAAAGCATGTGTATCAATTTTAAGAACTTGAATAAATCAAATTAATTTTTTAAAAAATAAAGCAGTAGAAGGATTTAATAGCAACCCTAAGTAAAAATAATCAGCTTAAAAATTCCAGGAGCTTTGTGTGTTTTAGTTATTTTGAATATATTTTACACCTCTTTGGTGTTTCATTATAATGTTTATTTTGGAAGCGAGAGTGCGCGTTTGTTTTATTTTTCTTTTTAAACAAACCAAACGAATTTCTAAAATTGCATTTACTTCGTGACAATGAAAGCAAAATGTCACTCACTCACCATTACGAAATCCCTTTAAATATTTGGAATATACTTGAAATTTCTCAAATGTTTGTTTCTAGGGGGATAGATTCTTTTTTTTAAAAAGTATGATTAAATACTGTTTAGGAAAGATTTAATTGATATTTTGCCTTTAAGAGAAAGTACTTATCATGAAACTGGCTATTTTAATGTTTACCGTATCAGTAGATTATACACCAGTTTACTAAAGAATGTCAGTTATCTTGACGAGGCTTAAAATAGGTTGCTAATTAAATTCTTAATTATATTTAGCAATATTCATTAAATGAAATATAATTTTCTAAATAATTCTGCATATTTTGTGCAATAAACATAAATTTTGCTGTTTTTTAAAATAAATTCCGTTGTGCTAGAGGCTTTATAAGGGGAGGTTGGCTGTCCTTTAGTTTGATATTTGACATCTTGCCTAGAATATACTGTTTTAAAAAAAATCACAGCTTTAATAAAAGTATGGATATTTGCATTAGCCGCATAACGACGATTAATCGCCAAAGACATCATGTTAGTTTATTGACTATGTTAGCCAAAGACGCATGGTTCAGTCTAAAGTTTGCCAGTGGCATACAGTACGTTTAACAGAACTATATTTAAAAAATATATTCCATTTATTATGGAATATAATAAATGGAATATATTTATTGGGTATGGTATATTCCATTTTATTACAATTAATAGTCATGATTGAAATATCCAAAAGTGAAATAAGATAGCTCTTAATTCCAATATTAATTAAGAATATAAGTCTATTTCTCTCCAAATTATAAATAAACAACTAAAAAAATAAATTCTTAATTTGCATTGTAAAATTTTATTCTTTGCATTTAATTTAAAGAATAATAATTGAAAACGATATTAATTTCTTTATAATATGTTTCAGATGCAGGCAATAAACTTTTAATTCTTATTGATTGATACAATGGTTGGCATTTGCTTAAACTTTCAAGGTTTTCAAAGATAGTTTCAAGTTTTTACTTTGTAACATGCCTATATTTATATGTTCATTTTATATTATTTTATTATTATTATTATTTCGCTTACAACCATCATATAACTGGTAACGTCATGTGGATACTGCTAGTTATGATATATATGTATCAGTTTCGTTAACATAAATAAACATTGATTAAAAGTAGGCCTTTTGCCGTAATAATCTATGAAATTGGATGTAAAAGGTCTTTATCGAAAAAGTTTGTAAAGTTGTAAATCAATTAATATAAAATGGTCAGAATTTCTAAATTCCTGTTTAATTTCCTAAAGTTTTAGAACTAAGATTGTCTGTGTTTTGAAATGTTTAGCATGGGTTTACTCTCTGAAAGAGTTCAGATGTTGAAATACAGAATTACCGTTTTTAATCTGTAATTTCAACATCAAATCCTAAATATTCGACTTTAAAATCCATCATTTATGTGCATGCTTGTATCTTTTTTCTTTATGTCAGATATTGTAAGTTAAATACTGTTTCCATGAGTTTGCTTTCAGCAATGAAAAGAAAATTTACTTAAAATTTGTAGACATAAGGTTATTTTAATATCAATAAAAGTCATATAAATTAACGCATGCTCCACATCTCCATCCAAGCATTATTAATTTTACAATTTCAATCCGTTGCTCTCTTATTTTCACAAACAAGGGAAATAATACTGTCAACTTTAAGACGAATAAGAATTACTTTAATACTGTTTATGAATTAAAGGAAATTCTGCAATTTTTCTGAAATAATTTGCAAACAAATTAACTTATAATAAATGTTTCAATACCATTTTAAAATTCAAAAATTTAACTTTCCAATGATATTAAAATGAAACTGTTTGCAATTTTTCTTCAATTGTTACTTTAAGATTTAACGCAAACGATTTTTAAATATGTGAACAGTAGGATTCATCTACTCACCATTTTTAAAATTTGTGTCTATTAAATTTTTTAACTTATTTTAAGTAGTTGTTTAATGGCATTTGATGAACCGAAATAAATAAATTATATTTTCTTCATATTCAAGCTGTTATATCTGACTTAAATTAACAGTCAGTCAATAATGTGGTATGAAATAATAAAAGAGTTGTAGATATTATAATATATACAGATCAGTTGCTTAGTTTCAGCATCAAGTCAATAATAGTTTATTTTAAATTTCTTCATTCAAGTGCCTATTGTTTTCATTACATCAGATAAAAATATTCAATAAATAATTTCATAAAAAAATACAAATTCTATGAATTATTAAACAATGCTATTAATGCTACGCTAAACTCAACTGTAAGCTCTTATGTGTTTCTTTAAATAGGCTTGATAATGTAAATATTTACTAACGGCATCAAAGTTCGAAATACGTTGTGTTTACATGTCAGTCAGCTCTATCAAAGAAAGAACAGATGGCGCCATTATTACTAATCCTATCTACTAACAGCGTCTGATAGTTAAAATAACCTTCTGACTGCTTTTATTGGTTGTTGTTATGATTAAGAGATGATATAATGGATTTAATTATACTTCAGATTATTTCCAATTTCGCTAATATTTTCTTTCTGTGGAAATGTGTTATTATTTTTATTAAATGTTAAATAATTATTCTTATTTTTTTATTAAATAAAAAAATATTTTTATTATTTGTTTTATTAAATGGAAAGTAATTGTTACTATTAATTTTAACAAATAAAAAATAAAACAGAAAAAAATTGCTACGCATATAAGAGAAAATTGAAGAAAGAAAATGAAAAGGATTATTCCAATTTCCATTCACCACCTCACACCCAGAAAACTTTCTTCTGTTCAACTTCTTAGCATTAAAAAAAATGCATTTAAGTAGAATAAAAGGTGGCGAATAGTCGACTTTCCAACCAGTCACAGTTACAGGTAATTTGAAATAGTTAAATTAATAGAATAAAATGAAATAGAGCCTGAAACAATATCTAAAACTAACAATTACACTGACTTTAATTTGTTTAAGCCTATTCAAAAGGTGAGTGAATTAAATGCTGATAAACTCCTAAAGAATTAAATCTTAAATCAATTGAAGTAAATTAAATAGATCCTGGAACTCGGTAAGTACTAAATGCGGAAGATGGAGATTATATTATAAGAAATATACCAAAGCAATTTACTGAAACAAGGTACTGTAACTTTCAAACAATTTGTTCTGATCATTTCACTTTTTCAAATAATCATATAGTTTACAATTAAAAAAAGAATTAAATAAGTGAGCATTGATGTTATATTAACTCAGAACAATGTGATGACTACTTGCCAATATGTAAATTATTTAGTGTTAAATTCTTTTCAATGAAGGTTTTAACTATTTGAAAAACAACTCAAAAATTGCAGAACATTGATAAAATACGGATTACAGAAATAAAATAAACCGTTTATTCGCACAGCTAATTATTCTGGAAACTAATTACGTAATATATCAAATGTTTGTGAAGAAGTTGATTACTGGTTATATTATTTAGTCCATGCAATATTTCTTAGTATACTCGGAGTTCAGCAATTCGAAGAAAAAGAAAACATGAATGTTTCGGATCACTTAACAATGAAAAGTTTTTTTATAGAAGTATTAGATTTATTTTCGGAATATGTCGATTTTTTAAAATATAATCATAGAAAAACATAAAAAATATGTTTATTTCCTCTTTTTATTTATCCAAACCAGTTATTTTATCGAAAACAACAATCTTAATATTTTTATTTATTTAACGCAGTGATATATTATTTCATAAATATTGAATTTGTCTCAGATACTCATTCAGATAAATTATTTTTGGTAGTTTGATAATAATCCATTCTTTCGATAATATCCATGTAGTCATTTAATTCCAACTTGTAGGAAGATTTATAAAATTTATGTAATTGTATAAATCGTTGAATGGAAAAGTAGTATTTAATTTTAGGAATGCATTTTCTAATGTACATCTGAGAGACCAGTTATAAGATAATACTAATATTAGTATTATCTTATAACTGGACTAATAATATGTCTGGTCGGTATAATAGGTTTCAGTCTTCAATAAGAAAAAAAATCTGTCGGCAGAATACCTCTTGTTCGGATCATACATTGAATTTTGTCAAAACTTTGACCAAGAATTTGTAGAAAAATAAATTCTTACCATTAAATTACTATTCATCCACGGATTCAAAAACTTTTTGACCTCACTTTTGCGCATGCGTCAGAATGCGTTTATTTAGTCAAAATATGGTTGAGAGGAAAGATAAAAAGAAATATATATATTTAACAAAACTATGAATTCGGATCATTCGCTGACTTGGAAACTGCAAAAACTACTTATGAGTGGTAATAAAATATTTTCGAACAATTTTTAGAGACTAAGAGGTATAAACATCAAATTCTGATGAAAAAATGGAAGATTTCTGCTCTTAAAATTTGATAATTAATTTTTTACGCTAGAAACCTTTCTTAAAATTTATTATTGAATTTTTTGTGACATTTTGAAATAAATAGATGATCTCAAATACATTTTAAAACGAATTTATATAAAATATTCTTTCCTAATCCTAAAAGCTTTTATGTCGCTTGAAGTAACTATATAAAGAATAAATGCGCAATTTTGTATTACAATAAAATAGTACTGTCAAATAAACCACTAGTACAATACAAGTCGAAAAATAAACAGAACAAAAAAGTATCTATTAAATAGGGTGGAAATCTAGGTCAAGTAATGATGAGATTACTATCATCCGTCCGTTTCTCATAATGAGAATAGAAACATCGACAAGTGGCAGTTTTGGGATATTAAGAGGAGCAAAACTAAAGTTTATTCAAGAACTGTATATTTCCTCTCAGTATCAATTTCTAAATGGCAATCATAAAGATGACAGTTAAGAAAGTTAAATGAATTTCTTATTATCTATTAAAAAATTAAATACTTTTTATATCTGAAAAAATAATAATCCAATACTTAATTTTTCAGAAAATTTATAATTGTAGTCATTTTTTTCAATTATATGTAATTTTTATTTAAAAAATGACGGAACGCTCAATTTATTAAATGAAGAGCCTTATAAGGGATATTGCCAAGGACCAGAAAATGTCTAAATCTGCCACTGAAAACACGATACCGGTCTTTTTAGAAGAGTAATTTCCTTGTTTATAATTTCTATAGCTTTTAGTGTTTTATTTCTTTGTTAATCTACTCTTTTTATTAAAAGAAAACTTATTCTAGTCCCCAGATACGGCAGTCAGGGCAGATATGGTTCCATTCCACAACTGTAACTTTGGAATTTGCCATCCAGAAAATCCGAATGTAATGTCAGGTAGCTTACTTGGCATTTCTTCAAAATCTCAAGAAAACAAATGAAATGTATGTATAGCATCTAAGTGGCAGCTCAAGGACATATATTCTCCCGTTTGGTGACTAACAGCTTGAAGTTCCCAGAACGAATTGAAAACTAATTGAAGCAACAATGACTCAAGCTGCAAACAATACTCCAGTAACGGCGCTGATAAGTTTTAGACACGCTACTATTTTCAACTCTTTTTTGTGTTTTCTTTTTTATCGAATGTTTCTTTAAGTATCCTTTTCATTCCAGTTTTTAAAGTCAATGCTATTGCATTTACTTCATAACCATATCTAGTTTTATTGACATATGGATGTGACAGGTCCATTTTAACTACACCTGTACTGAGCAATACAACTGTCTCTGTCTAGACCACAATTAGGTAACCATTTAAAGAAGAGATATAAATGCCTTTTCTCAAAATTTAAGGCTCCTATTATTATAATTTTGTCTTCACTAAACACATTTGGAAAAAAGTTTCGATTTACCCGATATGGTGTAAACCAGTTAACAGTGACTGATCCTAATATGGCTTCGACATTTCAATAATTGGTTCATTCATTATACATTCATATAAAAATGGAGATTTTTTTTAAAGTAGAAATCGTTCTTAATATATCGTTCGTGTATATTAAGAACGATTTTTCTTTTCTTTATTTCTGCAATCTTTTAGTCAATGTTCTTGACTACGAGAACTTTTTCTACTTGTTAATTATTCTTGAATCTCTGATGATTCTTGCAGAAGCTCAAGTTCTGGCAGCACATAATTATTCGTTATAAATACTGTGCTTTCATTTATTGACTGGAATGCCATGATGATATTAAATATATTTTTGTATATGTACTAAAGGTAGCATGCCATGGACATATTCGCCATTTTGATTGCGCATCATATTTACAATAATTAAGGGTAAAGATTTTCTTTCTCATATACGTAGTATAGATAATACATAGTAATCGTCAAAAAATTCGAACTTGAGATTTTGAAGAATTTCCACATTCTAGTCCTCACTGAGTTCGAAAAAAATAGTTCTAGAAAATGTTTGTCTGTGACAAAGATAACTCAAAATTGATTTGAGAAAGATAGATAAATTTTCTGAACTGTCTTTACACAAAATTTTTAGATTTCTGTCAAATTTGAGCAAATTCTGTTCAGAAGTCTGTCTGTTCGGATGTTCGAAAATACACTGATGGAAAAAAAATCCCAACACCAAGAAAAAATTATTGTACAATAATGAAATTTTAGGAATACATTTGTCTAGGTAACATATTTAATTGATTAAAGTTTCAAGATCACAGGTAGAGCCATTGACGAGAAGAGCCATTTCAAATGTGAAATGTTGATACATTAGTAACCGGTGTAACCTCCAGAATTTTGAGTGCAAGCATGCAAACGTGCATGCATTGTGTCGTACAGGTGTCGGATATCAGTTTGTGGGATGCAGTTCCATGCCTGTTGCACTTGGGCGGTCAATGCAGGGACTGTTAATGCTGGTTGTGGATGACGCTGGAGTTGTCGTCCAATGATGTCCCATACGTGCTCGATTGGAGAAATACCTGGTGATCTAGCAGGCCAAGGCAACATGCCGACACTCTGTAGAGCATGTTGGGTTACAACAGCGGTATGAGGGCGAGCGTTATCCTGTTGGAAAACACCCCCTTGAATGCTGTTCATGAATGGCAGCACAACAGGTTGTATCACTAGACTGACGTACGAATTTGCAGTCAGGGTGCGTGGGATAACCACGAGAGTGCTCGTGCTGCCATACGAAATTGCTCCCCACACCATAACTCCAGGAGTAGGCCCTGTGTGTCTTAGCCGCAGACAAGTCACTAGCAGGCGTTCACCTGGCCTCATTCTAACCAACAAACGGCTATCACTGCGACCAAGGCAGAGCCGGCTTTCATCAGAAAACACAACAGATCTCCACTCCGTCCTCCAATGAGCTCTAGCTTGACACCACTCACGTCGCAAACGGCAGTGGTTTGGAGTCAGTGGAATGCACTGTACAGGGCGTATGGCTCGGAGCTGTCCTTGAAGTAACCGATTTGTAACAGTTCGTTGTGTCACTGCGGTGCCAACTGCAGCTCGAATTTCAGCTGCAGACGCAGTACGATTAGCCACAGCCATACGTCGAATACGACGGTCTTCCCTCTCAGTAGTACCACGTGGCCGCCCGGAACCTGGACTTCTTGAGGCAGTACCTTCCCTTGACCAGTGCCGCCAATACTCATGCACAGTGGATAGATACATTCCTGCCAAGTCTTTCAACAATATCGCGGTAAGAAAACCCACCTTCTCGTAGCCCTACAACACGACCTCGATCAAACTCAGTGAGCTCTTGATAATGGCTTCTTTGTCTTCTCAGAGGCATCCTTGACTAACATTAACCCACTACGTCAAATCTCAACTGTAAATAACGATCACAAACCTTACAGCGCTTATTCAAATCAAACCTCATTTGCATGTTCATAGTGTCGCTACTAGAGCCACACTTACGCGCGTAGCTCGAAATTTGAATCGACGTCATCTTTCAGCTGTATAAACACGCCTACCAAATTTCGTTTATCTAGCACAGCTCCTTCCTAGTGTTGGGATTTTTTTCCATCAGTGTAAATTGATATGATAACTACGAAACGAAGAACGGTAGATGGACAAAATTCAGTACGCCGATTTAACATCTATACTATAAACACAACCAAATTTCGAACCAAATCCAGTAAGGTAAATAACCGTCTGTCGATCTGTTCTTTCAGAAATATTTAAACACAATTACACAAACGCGTAATGACTAAAATATATCAAATTTGGTATTTGATTTTGTAACTACAAGTGCAGATTTGTGTCATATATTTGTTTCAATCGATTGGAAAGAATGCGTCTAAAACACAAATTTGATTTCCGAGCATTATTTACCGCATACCAGAAATAAATGATAATTTTTAAAAAACTCTTCAAGGATCATTAAAAATACTATCTTAACGCCAAGGTTAATATTTCGATATTATTGTATACCAGTTCCATGTAAGGCTTTCTCTGGGATAACACTTTAAGAACATGTGAGAAAGTTTTGGAATGATCACTCTGGCTGGTTTTAAAAAAATAGAGAGATCAAGTTGTAAGATACAACGATATTTTAGTCTACAAGTTCGAGTCTTCTTCAAATGTTTTTCAATACTTTACAAACCTTATGGCGTTTTAAACATGTGGTCGTAAATAAAATCAATACGAATTTTTTAATTCTAACCGACCAATGTATATGTAGAAAAATCAACAAATTTATACTTGGATTTTGTTTCACGTTGCATGGTAAATACAATTCTACCTAAAAATAAATCGTTAACATCACATTTCCAACATGTGGATGTAATAGTAGAGTTTAAGAATCGATAAAATTTATCGTATCTTTAATGGTTTCAATAAGTAAAATTGCGCACGAAGGAATAAAAGATATATTGATACAGAAAACCTTAAACGCAGTCATAAATCAATGGAAGCATTTAACGTAGCATCTGTCTGATAAAGTGTCATCATAAACTTTATCGGAAGTATTTATTACGGCAGTCTCAAATTACGTAGGAGTTCTATTAGCTAGTTAATGCTGCTCTAGATACAGCGAGTTTTTTCAGCATAATGCGTTCTTGCTGATCCTAAATGATTGAGCAGGATATTCTTTAAAAATGTAGCAAAATACGCATTAAAGGCACCATGAGGCTGTTTGCATTTCTCGCAAATACGCAATATGCGACTTTTTTCTAATAAAATGAATCGATTTAAAGGTTTCAACACATTTTGACTTAACATCTGGTTAATGATTTATATAGGGATAATTTTTATTTTAATAAACTTCCTAAAAATGAATAATTTTTACATATATACGAACCACCTTTGGGTATCCTCTTATTGCAATAATTTTCAGTTAAATATTTTATATGTCTCGGTTTTGATATATGGTTTTGAATACAATTCCGAAACTCTTAAGTTTCGGAATTTTAAACTTCAGATTTGGTTAGTCATTAATTCATTCTATCTTAGAAGGCTTGCACAATTTAGTACACTGTGCTATGCATTTTCCTAATTTTAACTTTAGTTGGAAAGGCAGGAATTTTAATTGAAACAAAATTTTAAAAAATATGTGTAAAGAATATAAAGTCACTTAGCACTGAGAATTATATTTGTTCAATAGATAAGTTTTACAATATTTCAATGGATTAGTTAGATAAAATATTAATTCAGTTGTTAATTAGCAAAGAATTATTTAGCCAGTTTATTTCTATAAGATTCATCTTAAAATACAATTTTACTTTCGGTACAATTATGTGGTGTAAATAATAATTTGTTATGTGCCAGCAAACACATGTACTTCTGAACTATTTTTGTACTGCTTTCCGTTCATATGAAGCAAATTCATTAAAATATTTTTAACATCCTAACTCAAATAAAAAAAAGAAAGTTCTGATTTTTGGAATGAAATTCGAAGAGTTATAAGGCTTTTTGTTTTTCAAATCAACCAATATGTTTTAAAAATTTGCATTCAACCGGAAAAAAGT
>JAPMOQ010003889.1:0-31542 GCA_026543055.1 Argiope trifasciata
GAAAATTTTAGAACGCATTACTCATGGCGAACCAGCTGGTCGCCAAAAACGGCTAGTTCTTAAGTTCTGTTTCCACTTTTTAACCCTAATTTTCTCCTGAATTAGGAGATACACCATATAATCATTTCCCATTTTGAAATCTAGTTCAGTTATATCAACTTCCAGTTTTTTTAAGCAACAGTAAGACTATTCAGAGACGGATCTCGTAATTCTGAACCGGGGTCAGATGAGAGAACGACACGTGAGCCGTCTCCAAACTTCCATACTACACCAGGGGGTACCCTTTATGAAATGTAGTGGTAAAAGATGTGGACTAGAAAAAAGTTGGAACAAAAACACTGCATATAACAGAAAGTATTTTGAGAAAGACTTTAAAACTTTGTACAGTAAATAATGACAATAATTTCTTAAAATTAATTTATGGACAATTCTTACGGAACAGATTACGTATGTTGCTAGTTCACTAAACTCTAGTTTCAATAGAATAAAACTAATTTTTTAAAAATGACATCAAACAGACCAATAAATAATAAATGAATTTTATTAATAGTAAAAAATGAAGATTACAGTAGAATAATGTCAATCAAGATAAGAATTTATGATATTCATCTTTAATAGGGTTAATTGTTGAGAAATACACAAAAATACTGCTTAATTTTAAATATGTTGGGACACAGCCAGTGACATAATTAAAGTATCTTGGAGCTCCTACAAGTATTTTTAAAGTTACAATAAAGTGCGACACTTCTTTGCATAAAGTCGTTTTACATTACAAGAATGTGACTAATCATTGTAGTTGCTAGCAATTTAAATGCTGGTCCTTATAATCAAACCAAGTAAAATGTATATATATTTATAATAAGACCCATGAATAAATACACATTTAGGATAGACATCGTTTACATAATAAATCATTGATGAATATGAAGCTTTCCTTAACATTTCAAAAAGTTTCAACTTCAAATTTTTGCAATAAATTTTTTTTTTAAATTTGTAACATACTTATGGCTGTAAATGAATTTTATTCTTTTGCACACATTTTATTAAAAATGTTAATTATCTTGATATCTTCTTCTACCATATATTTTCAACAAAAAGACATGCTTTTTTTTTCAATGCATAAAAAAAAAAAAAAAAAACCGAAGAACCTTTTATTCAAAATATTCTTCATCTTGCTATAATCTTCCACCATACATTTTCAATAAAAGTTTAAGCATAATTTTCAATGCACTACAAAAAAAAAAAAAAACTTGTGTGATAAATAAATTTAAAAAAAAATGATAATTTGATGAACATTTTACTGAAAATATTTCTTATCTTGCTATTATTTTCCATCATATATTTTCAACAAAAGTTTAAGCATGGTTTTTATTTGCCTTATTAAAATAATAATATACTGTGTAAAAAATAACTAAACAAAAATTTTTTTTAAAAATTATAAATCAAAGAAAATATTCCCTATCTTGTTATTTCCTTCTTCCCATATATTTCCAATAAAAGTTTAAGTATAGTTTTCCATGCATTACGGGGAAAGGAAAACAAACAAATAACAACAAAAACACACACACAGATATTCTTTAAAAGAAATGGAGATTTAAATAACAATACAGGGAATCTCCGACACTCTCAAAGACCTTTTTTGATTTAATAATACTAATTTGATTTCATAATACAGCTCTATGAAGGCATTTTACTTCATTTTTAAAAATTATTATTTTGAGCAATGTATTAATTAATTTATTAAATCACACATAAGTCTTTATTCTCGAACTGTAAAACTTCTATTTAATTTGATAATTTAAACTTAATATTTTATCATAAATTTCTTTTTTGCCATTATTTTTAGAAAATTGTAAATGGATTTGTAATAACTTTTTATGTTTAAAATGTTGCGAATTATTCATGAATTACATTTTTGTTAAATTATTAGTTTTTGTCATTTCACCAGAAAAGTTTACAGTTCTAATTTTTGTTTGTTTCATATTTCGAAAGTATACCATTTATAAAGAGTGTTCCAAAACTGATCCAAGACTTGAATTTGCCGCAATTCGAGCAATAAAGTGTTGCCAATTCTAATAAAAAACAATTTTACATTTGATAGTTTTTAATTCGTAAAAAAAAAAAAAGCGTTACACAATAGAAAAAGTGTTTTCATAGCTGAATATTTCAAAAACAATATAAGTTTGGCGGCTATACTACGCATATTGTCCCCCTGGACCTTGTAATTTAACACCATTGGATTACCTTTTAAGGTTGTTGTTTGAAGTCAAAGATGTATGCTAATAAGTCCGCAAATTATTGAAAGAGGAAGAGCAACGCTGCATCAACAAGACTGAGCCAGATGTATGCAAAATGTTATAGTAAATTTCAACGAAAGTGTGCGTATATACCAACAATGTTGTGGAGGCGATTTGTCCCATGTATTTATTATTCCGTAGAAAATATTATCTATACTTTATGATTCATAACAATTATAACAACACCATAACAATTTATAGGGGAAAAAAAAACTATTTATTCAATTCAAATCTTGCGCTAACACCTTGTTTCATTGTGTAACGTTCCATTTTTACCAACCCTAAACTATCAGATGGGGTTTAAAATAGATCTGCAACTATTGGTGACAGGTAGGATCAAAGTCGCTACCTTATGGTTCATAACCAGATAGCATAACCACAATACTAAAAGTAATCACGCGATCTTGAGAATGTCATCTCGCTTATAAAGCTTCCACAAAAGATCTGCCACACTGCAAAAATGTTAACAAATTCAAATCTTCGTTAATTTTGGGACACCCTTTATTTACATACCATTTCTTTTTTTTAAAAAAATTCCATGAATAAGTAATTCTTGAGATTTCCAAGAATCTGATCCAACTGGTGAAAATTCCACAGTGTTAGTGGTTTCGGTCAGTGATTCATTACTCAGGAGCACTTGCTTCGAGTCTGTCGATGAGTTCGAAAAATTGTTGCCATTCCATATCCAATTTCCTTCTCTGCTCGACAGTGAAAAAAAGCGTGTTTTCCATTGTGGTATTTTCTGGATGGTATTTCTTCAGAGCCTCCCTTATTTGCTTCAGGCGCTTTTTGGGTAGTTCCTTCTCCCGGATGCACAGTTCGACAAATTCCAAATTCTCTGCCTCCGTCAGTCTCCTCAAAAGTTCCACAAACCAGTGAGAAGGGGTAAGTGGTCTGCTTCCAAGATCTATGTTTCTCAGTACCACTTGAAGAGTTTCTGCATCCTCATTGCTAACTACAAAACGAAAGAAATCAAAGTCGCAGACTATCTCTTCTCTAAAGCGAACAGGACAGCGGAGGAAAAAGTTTTGGATCAAATCTGGGCAATAGTACCCAGTAGCATTGATTCTCTTCGAAATGCATGATTCCACATCCGAATACAAACCTACGGCAAGAAATCCAAATATAAAATCAGCGACATCCAAGAAATAATCTTGAAGTGGCCAGTCTAGAAAGCATGTTAAAACTGCGGCAGGACGCTCCCTCAAAACTTGATTCCGGTGATCGGGTCTCATCAGGTACAGTAGATATCGTAGGACTTCAGAACATTTTTTCTTTGGGAAGTGAAATCGCTTGCTAAATGGATTTCCGTCTCGTTCTGCTATGACAAAATGGACTGTCCTATACAGGAACGGATCCCGTTTTTCAACGGGTAACTTATTAAAAAAATATGAAGTTGCAGCGACATTGCCAATGCAGGCTGCAAATTCAAAGGCATTCTTCAAAAAGGATATCTCCGTAAAATATGTGGGATTGATATCAGCATCTTTTCCCTTCACGCACTGAGCCCAGTAGTACTCCAAAGAGTTATCTTTGCCTAGAGTAGGAAATCTCGCAATTTCCGCTGTCTTAAACTCGTCAGGGAGTTCTTCCCAGACAATTGGAATTTGATCCAGTAAACAATACAAACATGTCAATTCATAACGTTTCACAACGTCTAACGTTTTAGTAAGAGCAAGTTTTTCAGCCGTTTTTTTATAATCAACCGATCCTACAGATGTCCAACACATTAGTTTTAAAATATTCACATCGAAATGTCCACCTGTACTGAAGAAATATTTTTCGTGGAAAACTTTCCATTCCAATATGTCCAAAAGAAGAGGTTTAAACAAGTGCGTCGTTTTTTGCTTTATCGACTCAGGTAGTGGAAGTCTGGACACTTTATCCTTGATCTGATCAACAAATGGCTGGCATACGTCTTCAAATTTCCCGTCATAAATTGACCTGAATTGAATGCTTTGAATCGAAGATAAAATATCAAAATCATTCCAAGCATTACTTAGCACCGTTCTCAAAGCCATTTCACCGAGTGTCAACTTGGGCCCCAACATCAACTTATTTTCTGTCGCTGACCAGTCCATTTTCGTTTCGCCCATCCTGTTGAGAAATCAGCACAGAAAAGCTTTTCAAAATGATAGTAAAGTGGCAGCTTTGCTACTTTAATATTGAAGCTTTTTAATCGCACTTGTATATCAGATCATACAAATCTTTAATTATATTGTTTGTTCTTTTTCATCATAATATAATATAATGGTAGAGTAGAATATATTTTATCTCTCCAGGAAGTCTATCATTTCAAAATACTATCAGATAAAAGAGGGCGCTAATTCTTCTTTATGTTTTTATTTGCGTTGAGATCTCACCCTGCAAAGGAAAAAAAAAATGAAATTAACACTCTATGTATTTAAAAGAAACGATATGGGAGTTATTTAAACTTTGAAAAATCCCTCATAAATTCAGTATATACAAAAGATGTATAAAATTTTCAGACTTAACATTAAATTAACAGACATGACATCAACAGTTGTTTCATCATTTTCTGAAACAGACATTTGAGTTCTATTCTTCAGCAAAGACTGGCTACACTTATTTATTTTTTAAAAACTGAAACCTTCTTATAAAACAAAAAGAAATACTTTATATGGTGTGTGTGTGGTGGTGTCAAAAAAGGTGTCACTGTATCAGAAAGAATAATTTTTTTTTTTTAAAATTACTGTTCAGCAAATACCTACAAAGAGAGTACTATAAAACATATTTGTTTATTTTTAATCTATACTTATAATAAAGCTCAATGTGTGTGTGTGTGTTGGCGCTCTACAGGCCAGACCGTTGGACCTACAGTTATCAAATTTGGTACATGTATACCTTGAAGGTCGGGAATGTGCACCTCGGAGCCCTTTTATCGAATTTTTAATTAGAATTTGAATTAATTAAAATTTAAGCGAAATTTCGACATTTTTCCGCTATAACTTCCGAAAGTATAATCGGATAAACATGATTTTAACATCAATTTAAAGATAAAAAAATAAGCTTTCCAATGGTATCAGTGCTTTAATGTATAACTCAAGCTTCTATTTTTAACGAATTTTTAAAGAAATATTTAAACCATGTTTCTTTTAGCACGTGACTGGATAAAATAAAAGAATGCCGGAAGTTCAAATAAAAAATTAACAACTTTCATTGCAAATCAAATCTAAAGAAATAAACTTTCAGCACGTGACAGGATAAAATAACATAAATATAAAAAGTGATACCTTCCAAAAAAATAAATGCAAGGCAAAGGATTCTAAGAAATCGTTTGCAATATTTATATCATTAATTCCATAAATTATCTTTATTTACCGTAAACCTGATTGAATTTAGACAGGATATGCAATGAAATCCCGACTTAATGTCATCTTTCTATAATCGTTTGCAATATCCGTATCAATAATTCAATAATTTTTTGCCTTTTTCGCTTTCTTTAAAAAACATATTTAACATTTTGGCAATATCATCGAAAAAAATATTTTTAATATTTTAGAAGCATAATCGATAAATTATTAGAGCATTAAACTCAAAAAGTTTTTCCGAATAAAGTTACTGACTCTTTAACTACTAATAACTGAATCTTTTAACTTTAACTATTTCTTAAATTTTGGCTAATGAATATATGATTTAATTGAAAATTTTAGAACGCATTACTCATGGCGAACCAGCTCGTCGCCAAAGGCGGCTAGTTATATATAAATAGAAAATCCCGAATAAGAAATTTTTGAAAACTGTTATGAAAAAATAATATTCACTATGTTTGAAATTCTTAAATGCAACTATAATTAATGTTGAAAATATTGATAATATGGAAGAATAATTACGAAATAAATGTATTGTTATGAATAAAATAAAAATTAATAAATAGGAATTCAAATTAAATGGAAAACGTTTCCATGCTTTAAAAGAATATCACAAATCATTAATCAATAAATGCAATCCTTTAAAAAGTCCAATTTGATCTGACACAAATAATGAAATGAAAAATAACAGTAATGAATAAGAAATTAAATAAATATAAATAACAATAAGTGCTTTATGTGGTCTATTTAATCGGACATATAAAATTAGAAAAAAAAATTTAATATGAAAGGAATCAAATTTTCTATTTATTTAATGGCACTAAAATATATGAAAAATGAATATATGCCTAAATAAATACGGTTTTGAAAATAATTCAATTCATCTATTAAGATTAAATAAAAATAAATTAGAAATTTAAAAACATAAAAAAATATTACTATCTGCAATGATATTATTATTACACTGCAAGATTAAAAATATGTCAAAGCTTCTAAGAAATCATAAAATTGAGATAAAACAGATGCCTCAAATATATTTTTAATCTCAAGTTTTTATAAGAATCTAGAAAATTATTAAAAAAATCATGATGCTATAAAAATTCAAATGTAGAAACATGGGTAACATTAATTAAAAATTAAGATCCATTCATGATAATGCTATTTGTTACAAATGCACAATTCAAAAAATAACCGAGAAAAATTCATACTTGTAAGCCTGGTAATGAAATATCAAAGATAAGCTGTAAGTAAATTTTATTACATTAAATATTTTAAAAAAAACACAAATCATGATCATTTTAAAGAATCAAACAATTGTTCTGGTATAGTTTTTTTAAAAATTATGACTGAGGAAAAAAAAAAAATTAAAATCAAGAGACTCATTCAAGAAATTATATGTTATACACCAGCAATTTTTGGTGACCAGTTTATTCACTAGGATTAATGGTTGAATAAAATTTACAATTCAATATTTTATGTAACTTTATAGCAAAATACTTTTAAACTCCAAACTGCAATGGATTCAGACTAATTTATAAGCCTTATGCTTTTCTGTTCATTTTACTAAGTTTTTTTTTTCTGTCAGTTTCCTTAAAACTCATTAAAAAATAGATATATTCTGTTATATCTAGATTTATAAAAATGTAATACATAATTTCTAACATAAAAAATATACAAGTCTGCATATTTTTTTGTCTCATTTAAATGTTATTTTAAATATTAATTTCAATCCTTTAAAAAATTAAGTAAATATAACACTTGCTCTCTTGTAACCTAACTTGTTAAAAATGGTTTGAATAAAGGACAGAAGTTTAATACTACTTTGTTTATTTTATTATTTTCTATATTAATTACAATCAATAGTACAACAAAAACATTAGCAATCTTAGCAATGACTTGGGTATTTATTCAAAATTCTGATGCTTATTATTCATGATAGGATCAACATTCAATATAAATTATTACTTTGCATTTTTGCTGGAAAATATGAATACAATATTTGTTAAAAGAAATGGTTAAATATAGTTAATTATCTTTTGAAAGATAATTTTTTGATATAAAAGAGATTTTTTTAAAAGTAATATATTGAGAAGTTATCGTAGAAAAATTGCAAAATATCTCTTAATTTTAAATTAATATTTTTTAAAAATCACTTTGAAGAATTCATTCCCACCTTTCCAAAGTCTATATACACCAAATTTTGTAGTTCTCATTCAAATGTTTTAGTCTGTACAATGGCAAAACACAAGTGTGCACACATACACAAAAGATATATAAAGAGTCCAATATGATCATACCTCAACAACTAATTTTCAGACTGTTAAATGTACACATATGGTTTCGGAAAAATGCTTTAAAAGATGAGATAAATTACATTTTAGACATTTAGAGTCAATCTATTTCTGAAAAAGCACAAATTCTAACTTCAATGTCAACTAGTCTATAAGGCATATTTAGTGTATATATATTTTTTAATGTTAATAACCTAAAATAAACAATTTAAAAAACTCTCAGTATTTATGTCTGATTGAGTTATATTTCTTTAACTAAATAAGAGTCACATAAATATTTAAGGAACATTTTGAAAAACATTTATTCATTGTTATCTTTTACAGCTTAATATATTTAAGAGAAAGACATAAAATAAATTATCAACATGTATACATATATAATAACAAAAATATAATACATATTGCTTGGCAAAAAATTTGAAGGAAAATCTCAAACATTTTTTATTTTAAAAGGTAATATTTAAAATGCAGTTATAATCAATCATACTAAAGATGTGCCATAAAAGCATTACATTAAAGACTATTTAATTTCTCTAATTCTAGCACAAATATAAGCCATATAGATAAAATGTGAATAACAGTAACAAACATGTTAACTCACAGGTGCTTTTTTAATTTAAAAGCAAACATTCAAACAAAAAGGGAACTATGTCAATGAGTACATTAGAAAAATGAAAAATAACATAATACTATAATCAGTTGAAAATTTGACTTTCATAGAAGATGGATTAAAATTTTTGTGTCTATTGGCAGGTGATTTGCAATCTGTAAGACATAATTATTGTTTTTACTAAGAAAAAAGACATTTCCGTACATTTCTTTTCTATCTTTCATTCTTCTTTATGAGTAGTTGAATTTTCCTAATTTTCTTACTGTTATAGAATATTTCACTGTTTCAAGCATAAAGTATGAATTTTTTGCTTAATTTAGCACAAAAAGTATTCATAGTTCAATGAAATCCTAATTCTGCAAATTAAGCAAGTTCTAGAAGTAAAACAGTGGTTAAAAATAATAATTAGAAGAAAAAATTGAAGAGAAGGTTGAATAAAAAATGATGTACTAAAATTTCTTCTGTATGGATGAGTTACTTTTTCATGCAAAGAATTAAAAAAAAAAAACTATATTTAATCATACAATAAGGCACAATTTCAAATTTCTAACACCATTTCCAAGACAATTCAGCAACAATTCGTCAAAAGATTTTCAATGTCCATAACTGGACCAGTTTTTAGTCATGGATATTAAAATAAATGTTTAAATGTTGCAATATTGAGAATATTTTATTCATTATGTTTTATAGAACCAAAGAATAGCATTAAAAAATTTCATTTTGAATTTTTTTTTTTAGATATATGTTTATTGATTCAAACATAAAAATAGCCATTCGGCCACAATAAAGACTCTCTGTATGAAGATATTCAATCCATTAATGAGATAAATTAAAATCAATATGAAATAGACTAATATTTGTTAGACATAAGACAAGGAAGTTTTGAAAGATAACCTTTATCATTCTAAGCTCAAAATACTTAGTTTAAAAAAAGATCTAAGTTTCAAATTATACCTTTATATTTAGCCATCCATATGTGTCATAAAATTTTAACAAAATCCATTTACTGTGCTTCTATTGGGACCCATTTTTATTGAAACTGCCCCAAATTCCTTACTGATCACATTTTAGGAAATTTATTTCTCTATACATTTAACAGTCTTTATATGAAATTTGGTTCCATTCAGTCGACTTATTTTGCCCCCCAAATGAAAAAATTATCACTGTGCACAAAATGTATGGAAAACTTTTAATTTTAAAAATCTAATATATTCAAAAATTTTTTTATTAAATCAGATGTTATGATAATAATATATTTTTGAAAATTTTAAGACATTGTTATAAAAAATAGATTAAATCCTTATCACAATTATATATATATATTCTTTGGGAAAAGGGATGGGTGAAAGAATAATCAGAACAGAAATTTAGAATTAAATAATTATGACTTTAATACCGAAAAAAGTTACATTTTACATTTTTTAAATATTATAACACATACAGAAATACATTTATTAAATATATGGGGAATACTAATTAAAATTAAGAATCAAATTATCTGATGTATTTCAAAACCAATAATTTCTATGGATATACAATGAATCAATAATAACTTATATTTAAGTTTTCAACATCAGTTACAAAAATTGTTAATATATCATTACATTATATGTTGATTTAAAATTATCATACATTATTTTTATCTTTTAGACTTATTTTTAGTTTCCTAAAAAACACCAAATGGATTATAAACAAGAAATGTTTTCAACAACTTTTTAAAAATAAAATTATACTGTTCATTATAAAAGTTAGAAACTGTACTTGCAAATAGGTTTACAAGTAATAAAAGCACATAGCAAATTAACATTCTTATGATCAAAAATGTTTGAAAAAAAAATGAAATTTGATTTAAATATTAAAATGAAAATAAGTCATGAATTTGAAAAATATTTTTTGAAATTCATGAATAGTTCTGCTTTAACCCTTAGAACTCATATATCTCCTTTCAGGCACCATTCAAGACAGTACAATTTGTCATTTCATTTATTTTCTTAAATTTTGACAGGTGAAAATATTCAAGAGTGGTAAAAATATGTAGATTAATTTTTTGAGAAAATTCAACTTAAAAAAAATTTATATATATGAACTTTTTGGAGAGCTAAGAGTAAACTACAAAAAATATTTTTTTAAAAATAACGTTAATATTATGTTGTAATAGCTACAAGAATATATTAATTTTACATAACTTTCCAAAAATACATAAAATTTTATTGCAAAATATATTTTAATTCAAAATAAATTTGTACAAATAGAGAAGCTTTAATAAATTATAATACTTTATAAAATTTTTGAAAAAAAATTTCTTAATTTAAAACTAATACATCTATTTATTTAACTTTGAATACAAATCTTAAATAATAAATTTTTATTCTCTGGCATAGATATTTTTTTCATTAATTGATTATCAAAAATATATTTGATATATGAAATCTCAAATTTTGTTTTTCTTATATATAGTTAAATTTGGCACACCAATACTAAAATATTATAATGGTTTTAAATAAGGTTCTAAAACTGAACTGAAAAGTTTATTTTTTATATATTTTTTTTTATCAATGAATGTCAAGAAAATATTTTAACTCAAAGACATGTTGGCTTTATCAACTCATGGGAGTAAATAAATTCTTTTATTAAATAAAATTTTTTTAATTTTTTATAATTTACTTTGCAACTGCTTTTAAAGTAACAAGAGAAAAATTAAATAACTTATTTAATTTGTTAAAATTAAGCACACCAGCTTGAAATCCTCAGATGTCTAATTATATATATAATATGATGATGAATAAAAATCTACTTTTTAATCAATAACAAAACCTGTGAAAATAAAACCCAGCAAGATCATTTTCTTATAACATTAATAAATTTGTTATCAGTCACTGCTGCTATTAACAAATCTATTTGTATACTCTTAAGGGTTTTATTTCTTCTTAACAAAAACCAGTCAACAAGTTTGCTGTTTATAAATTACAACAACAGCATATTCCATTAAAGCAGATTTTTTGCTAATAAATTCAAAATATAAAAACAGTTTTTAACAAAATAGCAATCCAAATTACCAGATTTTCATTCACAAATATTAATAATACAAATATAAGTGCATACATAAAATTTTTGAGAATGTTCCACAAGAACGCATTAAATAACTTATTTTCATTATTTAAAAACTATGTTTCTGAAAACAAAAAATGAGTACTTTATCATTAGTGGGCATTCCTATCAAATGTAACTCATATTTATTTTAAGTTGTTCCAACTATGTACAACTAAATTCATATTTGCAACCCCAATTGTTGTATTTTATATTGACAGTGACAATCTGATTTTTCTTTCCCTTTTTTAGAAAAGTGTCTTGCAACATTTAATATGAAATAAATGTATAAATTAATAAGTATTACATAAAAACTTAAAAGCAGAAGTTTTTGAGAAATATTTTCATATTTTCAGGGGAAAAAATAACAATTGACATTTTAATGTAAACAGTTAATTCAAAATATTTTTATATTAAACATAGCATTAAAATGTGTACACTAAAATCTAACACGAATATGAGTCAGAAGGAGTTTCATTTGTTAGGGGTTTAAATTGCTATACTGTATGCAGAACATACACATACTTGCACTTTCACCATCTATACTTATAATAAAGCTCAATGTGTGTGTGTGTGTGTGTTGGCGCTCTACAGGCCAGACCGTTGGACCTACGGCTACCAAATTTGGTACATGTATACCTTGAAGGTTCGGAGCCCTTTTTTTCGAATTTTTAATTAGAATTTGAATTAATTAAAATTTAAGCGAAATTTTGACGTTTTTCTGCTATAACTTCTGAAAATATGATCGCATAAATATGATTTTTACATCAATTTAAAGATTAAAAAATTAGCCTTCTAATGGTATCAGTGTTTTAATGTATAACTTAAGCTTCTATTTTTAACGAATTTTTAAAGAAATATTTTAACCATGTTTTTTTAGCACGTGACTAGATAAAATAAAATAATGCCGGAAGTTCGAATAAAAAAATATCATCGCAAAATAAATCTACAGATATGCAACTTTCAGCACGTGACTGGATAAAATAAAATAAATATAAAATGTGATATATTCTTTAAAAATAAATGCAAAGCAAAGGTTTCTACAATCATTTGCAATATCTATATCATTAACTCAATAAATCTTCTTTATTTACGGTAAACCTGATGGAATTTAGACAGGATATGCATTGAATTCCCAACTTAATAGCATATTTATGCAATCGTTTGCAATATCTGCATCATTAATTAAATACTTTTTTTTCACTTTCTTGCTTTCTTTAAAAAAACATATTTAATATTTTGACAACATCATCGATTCTTTTTTAATATTTAAGAAGCATAACCGATGGTTAAAACTGAGTGATTTATAAAAGTAAAGAATATCATTAGGAAAAAATGTACTTTTAGAACTTTCCGTCCATCATCTTAAAGAAAATATTAATTTCAGGTCAATCAATGCCCAGAATTACTTCAAGGCCAATGAATATGTGATTTAATTGAAAATTTTAGAGCGCTTTACTCATGGCGAACCAGCTGGTCGCCAAAGGCGGCTAGTACTTTATAAATGTTACTTCATTTTTATTACATTAATCAAATTTCATTGAATATAAATAATCATCAAACTAGTATTTTGAAATTTATGGCAGAAACTCACACTTATAAATATATTTTAAAGAAACATATCTACCTGTACACAAAAAATATTATTCGTTCCAAAAACTGAAACTATTGGGGGGAAAAAATATTAATTTCAACATTACATTTAATAAAATGCATTCAATGCAGAATCGATTAATTTTTGTTATTCACACCAAGTAATTAAAAACATAAAAAAAAGTTAAAAAGAGAACTTGTTAAGTGCAAAATATAAAGAATAATTGACAAAATTAAGAAATATGATATGTAATATTAACTAAACAAAAACTATAATGTCTTAATCTTTTTGAAATAACTATAACCTCCGAAATTTTTTGTAAACCGTTTTGTCCTTTCTTTATATAACTATTTTAGGGCCTTGGATTCATGCATAATAGAAAAAGGATCCAAAATTACTTTAACAAAGATATAAAATTTAAATCATTAATAAGCATTTTCATTTTATTTCAAATTGTAACAAAAATGTAGAATCGGTTCATTTTTGTTATTCACACAAAGTAAGTAAAAACATCTTTTATGATATCGTTAACTGACAACCTGAAGTTTGATCCAAAGATGGAAATAGAATGTAAACTCTGTATTAAGGAAAATATGAAATCAAAGCATATTAATTGAAAATAAATACATAATTTAATTTGAACATTGAACTGCTATTTTACAGTTTTTGGAATGATTTACACTTGTTGAATGTGATGTAAAATTATTAAGTTTATAGTTATAAAAAATCCAGGCAAAATGACGATTAATATGGTAAACACATATATGAATTCTTGTCACTTTCGATACGCTGACATTATTTAATGTTTATATTAACTAGATTTCTTAAAAAGGTTATTATTAAGTTAGCATTGTTATAGGTAGAAAATATAATTCTAAAAGTTAATATAAAAATAGATGAGGGGAAAAAAATCCAATAACAGGACAAAGAAACTAAATGAGAAATGCTAATAAAAATGAAAATTATTTTGAAATTTTCAACATAATATGCAAGTCACAATACAAATTTATCATCACAGGCTTTTTACAAATGTTATTATGTTTAATTATTCAACAGATTTGTATCAGAATTCCTTAAATTATTTGCTTTAAAATGAACTCACCAGTACGGAAGAGATAGTTTCATACAAAATTTATGGGAATGCGATGAGGAATATTTATACTCAGCTAATTATCGCAAGAAAAATAAAAATTCAGTGTTAGTAAAAAACAGTATGGAGTTTGTTTATTTCAAATTTAAAGAGCGATGGGTATATAGCAGTAGAGAACGCTACCTGATCGTCAATACGAAACAATAGAGTTAGCTTCGAGCGATATGTGAAGACTCTCTCCGTCTGCCTATCAATTGCAGAATAGGACGCTACCAGTTACAGATGGCGTTATTACAATATCTTCTCAATCATTAAGTATTTAATAAAAAATGATGAAAAATTTGCCCCCCACCTATTATTTTTTCTGAAAGCATTTGCTTTTATTTCCTGAGGTTTTAGCTTTGGTTTAAAAAATATCTGCTAGATGTGAAAAGATTTAAAGGAAGAGACGGAACTGAAATGAAATAATACATAAATGTCAGTGTTCATCCATCTTAGTATGTGAAAGCATTATTATTTTTAAATCATTATTTGTCTTGATTAATTTAAGTCATTAACCAGTTTAAGACAATGACAAGACATCTCTATCTGTCTCTATCCCTATACATATATATAGGAGCCGCGGTGGCCTGGTGGTAAGTCTCGGCTTCGAAACTGGATGGTTTCAGGTTCGAGACTCGATTCCACTCTAGAACCGTCGTGTGAGGGGGTCTCTTGCACGCTAAATCTGTCAGGCCAAACATCCTCCCGTTGGTGTGGCGTGGTGTGGAGAGGAGGGTACCAGTTCAGTTGTCGCCCACGTCACCTGATCTTGGTTCAAAGTTACGATGTCCGTCCCAAAATAGCCCTCGTGTTTCTTTAAACGGAACGTTAATATAACTAAACTAAACCCTACACATATAATGATATATTTTTTAAACTTTCATTTTCAATTCTCTTGTTGGCAAACAAATCGATTTTGAGATGATAAAAACCCATCGTTTTTCTAAATATCGATGAATACGCATTCTGATAGTTTCGTGATTGTTTTAAACTTATTTAAACTGTTAAATGGCTTAAATTGATTAAGACAATGCGTCAGAATTCAGAGAATGGATAATTTGAAAATCAAGTTGTAACTTTAGTTGTGGATGAATTGCCAAATATGACAACCTTTTGTATTACTTTCTAATTACCTTAAAGGCGAAAAGTTGATGTCTCAAAAGTGATAAATCTCTAATTTGTTGTCTGCGCATTTTGAGGCTTTCTAAGCCTCACCAAAACAGTATCATGTTCTCACATGATAAAAAGTATTTTACCCTCTTTTAGAAATCAATCTGATATATTTTACTGATATTTTTTTGTGTTTAAACGAAATGTTTTTGATATTTAAAAGCAGTAAATATGTTTTTGATACAAATTACGACCAAATAAATATTTATACTTTTTTTCTGGTTTATGATGCATTATATATAAAAATTGTTGGAAATTTTTGATATGTTTAACAAGTTAACAAATGATTTAACAAGTTAAATATACATAAAGAGAAAAATATATAACTGGTCAACTTTTTAAATGCCATCCATTTTTTTTTTTTTTTGCAATTTTTACAGTGTATAAATCTATTATAATAAAAGATAATGTGTGTATCTTTTTTTGTTTTGTACAGAGAAACATGAATAAATGTTTTGTAGAAATGTGCACATCAGAGTGACGTTTCGAAATTTTAATTAATTAAAAATTAAGAGATGGTCTGTGTTTTTTTATAGTTATCAAAAAGGTTATTTTATGCAAAAATAATTTTTACACACTTCAAAATAAAAAAGACAAGAGGGAAAAAAGAAACACATTTTAACGCATCAGTTGTAATTGTGAAATTTTCCAGTATATTTTAACCAATTTTTTAAAAAATGTTTTTTATTTTGCGACAAGGAATAAAATTTAAAATCTTTCCAGTGATGAAAAGTCCAAAATGCACTACAACAAATAACGATTCTTTACGACGAACGCTTTATTCGATAAAACACGATTTGGTTGGTTACGGCACAAGAGTCATATTTAAAGGTGCGCTAAACATGTGGTTGAACATAAAAAATAAACAGTAAATTTCTAGTAATTTGCAAAAATTTAGAAATGTGGAGATAAAATTGTTTCCGGCCTAACAAGATGAGAAAATCTAACATCTTTCAAGAATTTAAAATATTTGAAGATGGTGTACCAAATAAACGTAAGCGATCGGGATTAAAAATTGGGCCTATAGATAAAATATGAATGGAAATCAAATTAACATGGAATGCAATGCAGACTGGGCATCGATCATCTAACAGATGTTTATGTGTGAGACGAGTATGACCAATGCAAAGTAGGGTCAATTTCACGTCCAATTTCCACGCTAGAACAACAGGCCACCGAATCCCAGGCTGAAGAGAATACATCTTATCAGAAATCTGCAAATCCCGCGATTCTTCCCGAATCCAATGCCCTACCGACCAGGTCGGCTTATATACACTGATAAAAAAAATCCCAACACCAAGAAAAATTATTGTAAAGTAATGAAATTTTAGGAATACATTTGTCTAGGTAACATATTTAATTGATTAAAGTTTCAAGATCACAGGTAGAGCCATTGGCTAGAAAAGCCATTTCAAATGTGAAATGTTGGTACATTAGTAACCGGTGTAACCCCCAGAATTTTGAATGCAATCATGCAAACGTGCATGCATTGTGTCGTACAGGAGTCGGATATCAGTTTGTGGGATGGAGTTCCATGCCTGTTGCACTTGGGCGGTCAATGCAGGGACGGTTAATGCTGGTTGTGGATGACGTTGGAGTTGTCGTCCAATGATGTCCCATACGTGCTCGATTGGAGAAAGATATGGTAATCTAGAAGCCAAGGCAACATGTCGACACTCTGTAGAGCATGTTGGGCTACAACAGCGGTATGAAGGCCAGCGTTATCCTGTTGGAAAACATCCCCTTGAATGCTGTTCATGAATGGCAGCACAACAGGTTGTATCACTAGACTGAAGTACAAATTTTCAGTCAGGGTGCGTGGGATAACCACAAGAGCGCTCCTGCTGTCATACGAAATTGCTCCCCAAACCATAACTCCAGGAGTAGGCCCTGTATGTCTAGGCCGCAGACAGCTCACTAGCAGGCGTTCACCTGGCCGCCTTCCAACCAACAAACGGCTATCACTGCGATCAAGGCAGAACCGGCTTTCATCAGAAAACACAACAGATCTCCATTCCGTCCTCCAATGAGCTCTAGCTTGACACCACTCACGTCGCAAACGGCAGTGGTTTGGAGTCAGTGTAATGCACTGTACAGGGCGTCTGGCTCGGAGATGTCCTTGAAGTGACCGATTTCTAACAGTTCGTTGTGTCACTGTGGTGCCAACTGCAGCTCGAATTTCAGCAGCAGACGCAGTACGATTAGCCACAGCCATACGCCGAATACGACGGTCTTCCCTCTCAGTAGTACCACGTGGCCACCCGGAACCTGGTCTTCTTGAGGCAGTACCTTCCCTTGACCACTGCCGCCAATACTCATGCACAGTGGATACATTCCTGCCAAGTCTTTCAGCAATATCGCGGAAAGAAATTCACCTTCTCGTAGCCCTACAACACGACCTCGTTCAAACTCAGTGAGCTGTTGATAATGGCTTCTTCGTCTTCTCAGAGGCATCCTTGACTAACATTAACCCACTACATCAAATCTCAACTGTAAATAACGATCACGAACCTTACAGCGCTTATTTAAAGCAAACCTCATTTGCATGTTCATAGAATCGCTACTGGCGCCACACTTGCGCGCGTAGCTCGAAATTTGAATCGACGTCATCTTTCAGATGTATAAACACGCCTACTAAATTTCGTTTATCTAGCACAGCTCCTTCCTAGTGGTGGGATTTTTTTTCCCATCAGTGTATGCTTTTTACACGAAATATTTAGATTTCTTTCAAATTTCAAAAGAACTAGATAGATAAAATTCGGAACTAATATTT
Organism: Argiope trifasciata; assembly: GCA_026543055.1. NCBI lineage: Eukaryota > Metazoa > Arthropoda > Arachnida > Araneae > Araneidae > Argiope > Argiope trifasciata. The sequence goes on from JAPMOQ010003889.1 coordinate 18,287, forward strand.
CACATCTATAGCGCAGACACTGAGTCCGATTTTGAGCCACATCTAATAAGAAGGCCGACCGTCTATCAACCAATAATATCAGAAGCATGTAAATGAACGATGAAGTAAATATATCAAATTTGATATGTGACTACATTTATAATTCGAACTCTATATTTTGACGAATTTTTACATTTAAGACCTTTAAGAGTTCGAAAAAAATATTTTGAGAGAATGTCCGTTTGTGATAAGTTACCTCAACAAATTTTGAGAAAAAATTCGCTCAGATTAATTCTGTATATCCAACTTTTTGAGTACAAGTGAACACGGTAATTACAAAGTGAAGAAAGTTAAATGGATAAAATTCAGTACAGAAATGCAACATCTTTAGTGCAGATACCTGTCACATTTTTGCCAAATCCAACGAGGTGCTGATCGTTCTTTACTTTCAAAAGTAAGCAAGAGTGATAATTCAAAAAACGAATGACTCAAACAAATGAAATTTGAAATTTAATTTTGTGACTACAAATTGTCGTCCGATTGTACAAACCGCTTGAGAAAAACGTGTCTTAAGCTGAAATTCAATTTTCGAATGCTGTTAATCGCTTGCTAGGGATTAATCGCCAAATAACTCGTCAGGGATGCCACGATGGATTCTGTAAAAATACTAAATTCATTACCTATCTGGTTATTTAAATGTGTTAACATGATAATCATAAAATTAATAGACTAAAACCGGGTACATTTCATCTATAATGCAAAAACCTATCAAATTTTGAGCCGAATCCAGCAAAAGGTTGATCGTCTGTCAATCTGTAATTTCAGAAGCATGTTAACGCAATAACTCAAAGATTCAGTGACTTAAGTATATCGAATGTCTAATGAGATTTTATGACTGTTTTGTAATTCTCCATCCAATTTTTGAATAAGTTGGAAAAAAGTTCGTCAAATACACGATTCTCGGATATTATTAAATGCATAATCGCCAAAAGACTCGCCAAAGACGACACAATGGATTCACTAAAAATACTAAAATGATGTCAAATTTTAATATTTCGTAACTATTGCGCTATGCACGATGTTCTCTGCCTTACCCAAGGCCCTTTTTTGCGAGGGACAAGACCTTCATTAGAAAATATACGAAAAAGTTCTGGAGAGACTATTCGCAATGATTTGAAATTAATATGATGGATTTTACTATAAGATTCTCAAGGTAAATTGGTCCACGAAGCATTTCTGATGAAAAAGGGGTAAAGATAACAAAATCTATTTGACGAAAAACCGATTTCAACTGATGAATTCAGAAGCATTTTTCCCCCATAATGTAGATAAAATAAATAAGCAATGTCGAAACGCTCTTATTTTTTGAAAGTAACAATTTGGATTATGAAAGTGAAGAACCGAGATTTATTAAGTTATCTCAAGTGATAGCATCTCTTTAATTTTATTTAAGAAATATTGAACAGAAATTATCTGACTAAATATTTTTAAAAGTGAATAAATGTAACAGACTTTTTCTAATGTTTTTTTTTTCAAAGATAATATAGAATTCGATTTTAAAAAGTAATGGATTATCGATATGTTGCTTTAGTTTGTTAAATTTTGATTTGAAACGAACAAATATCTGGTAACAAGTTTTAAAATAATTGAAAATTTTCAATGTTTAAACTAGAATTATCATTTAAATCTTCTTGTGATACTATTTATAGTAACCGAATTCAATAAGATGAGGTGGTTTACATTCAACCAGTTATTATAAGACAGCGTATGCATAGAAAGGGACTGATTTCTGTTTGCCATAATTTCATAAGACAGATTCATTCATTCCCTGCTTGGCTATAAATTGCCGTTTTGGCGTTCTTGAATTTTTCTTTCTATAGAAATTATCTGCATTAGTTTCTTAAAACGGTAGATATTTAATCAAAGGTGAAATTAAAAAAAAGGATTAACATAACCAAATTTAGAAAACCGAAAAAAAAAAAAAAATGCAAAGAAAAAAAAACGTCTTTGAATTATGAAGAATAAAGAACCAATAATGTCGAATTAATTTCTGCCAAGTGGTCAACTTTTTTCAAGCCAATGACTCCCCCAATCAAATTTTACAAATGCATAAACAAACAAATAAACAATACGTCGGCATGTTGTCCCGTCGGGACAAGTACTTGCCATGGGCAGAACAGCATCTTAGAGTAAGGCTGAGAGTTAATCCACTTATATAGAATAGTTAAAACTTTCCTAAGCTTTTATTTTGAAATTATTTTTACTTAACGTTTCAAAAAAATTAATATAATATTTATGCATTCACAAAGATTTTTTAAGTTTTATTTTGTATCATGGTATGAGCAGGTAATGTGAATGTTAAGTAAAAATGTTCGATTCAAAATGGATAAACATCATTGGTAAATGGTGGAGGAATATTTCATACTCTGTGAAATGATTCAAACGTCATAACAAGCAAAAAATTATTTTATTTGCATAAATTACCATCATAATTGCAAATAACAAAATTTCACAATAGTAATTTCGAAATGCCAACAAATTAACCAGTAAAGACAATCTATTACATTATTCAATCAATTATAAAATAATTTTTCATTCAATTAAGAAGTTAAACTGAAATGAGATTTTAGATTCTTGGCAGTACTGGATGTTTTTCACGAGCAATTTCAGGAAAGTCACAAACAATTTTTAGGAAAACTGTAAAAAATTATTTACAATTTTTTTTTAAATAGAAAGTTTACATTAGTTTTTATCCTGGAATAAAATTTTAAATTTATGGATACAATTAAGGAATTACTTCATATACAATTTATGCAAGGAAAGTTGCAAATTCAAAAATAATTTGATACATTGAAAACATCTTTCTAAAGAGAGATGGAAAAAAGATAATAGTAAGGAATATGGAAGAAACAGTTGTTAAAGTAATAGTCAATGGGTTTAAAAGTTGAATCAGCATTTAAAGAATTTACTATTTAAAGCAGCCTCAGAATAGATTTTGGTTAATTTTTTTTAAATATTTATAGCTACTTAAGTATTAAATAAAAATACAACGTTGTACGCCGTATTGCCTCAGCCGTATTGTTAAAAAAGGTCAGAATGTCTAAATTTTTTCCTAATGAATTTCTCAAAAATTAACGAATAAAATTTATTGCAATTCATATTTATGTGATTCAGTACAGCAATTAAACCCAAGTATAAAATAATTACTCTAAATATGTTATTTTTAATAAGGAAAAACTGATTAATGCCGTACATAATTTCAACATCTCCAATGAAATTATCTGATATGAATATCTGTTGAATTTAAAACCAATAATGACAGTCAAATATATTGTACTCTAAAATCTCTGTTACTGTTTAGGCGAATAAAGTTCTGACATCATCGACAAATTCCTCTGGTCCTGAATTCTTATCGAATCCAAAATACTGAAAAATGGACTTGGCGTAAGATTTCGCTCTACTCAGCCACGAACTTTCACTGCCATCTGTCATCCGGGATAGGATGAGCAGATGACGTTTGGCATCGTCGTCGCATTGTATGGGACAGTTCTCAAGTTTTATTTGTAATTTTTCTTTGGGGGACAGCAAACATTCTTCTATTGCCTGCTTATATTTATTTTCCGTAATTTTTCTGGTCACTACATCGGCAAGCAAAAGCGTGCCATTTACTTCCAGACAATCACTAAAACTGAAAGAGTTATTTTTTACTTTCGCCGCATTCGGTAAAAATGACTTTCTAAACTTGCTATTATCGTTTATATTCATACCGCGAACAATGCAGTTATGATTATTGATTTTATTCTCTTTGATTAATTTATTTCCAATAAACTTAGATCCTCCTGCATTCTTACTTTCTGCTCCTTTTTCGAAGTACCTCAAATTTGTAGAGGGTTTTACAGCCGTGTCCGCAAAGATGTTGATGTTCAAATTGTTCGCTTCATCAATAAAAAACTGGAAAAAATTTGACGCTACGTGCATTTTAAGGAAGTTGCAAGCATAATTTATGGGAGACCATAATCTAGGAGCTGCACCATTTGTCGTATAGCCGTCGTATCCTCGTACATGGCGGGCAGACCGAACCATACGCGCAATCAAATCATTGCATTCGGTAGAATTTCTAGATTCCGATTCTATGCATCTGTCTACTTCGTCAAATTTTTCCACTGCTCGGTATTCTTTGTGAAAAGCTTTAAATCCGTTCACATTATTCAGTACGTAACTGCCGTTTCCTGACAATTCTATATCAATATAGTCTTTGTATACATCTAAATCACGGAATGTAATTTTTCTCGTAGAACGAATCATTTTTAATTCCCATAACGTGTAAGGACTCAACATCAAATCGCCTTCTTTGATCTTGTCGAATACCATGTTTTTACGGACGGGTTCCCCAGCCGTGTTCTTTTCACAAGAGTACAAGATGGTTTGACTGTCACTTGTTATAACGTAAATCTTGTCAGCGTATCTGTAGTAAGAATTACCAAGATGAGTTGCTATAATGTCGAAGCCTTTAATCACATTGTTTAATTCAGACTGAAGGGTTTCGTTATTTGTTTTGAAATAAAGCTCCACCACACTGAACTTAATAGCCTCTTTATCAGGTGCAGAATTTTTCACATCTGCTCTAAGCACCACTTCTTGTCCGGATAGAAGTTTTGAAATCGTGTCTTTGTATTCCTCGTTTTTCCAGACATAAAACGGCTCGGTGGAAACATAGCGACTACTGAATTCTCCTGTGTTTATGTATTTATCAGTTTTTTTCACAGATGTCTTATACAAATCCAGCTTTGATTTCATACTGTCTATTTGTTTTACGGCATCATCAACTAGATTTTCAATATTTTTCTCTAATTGCAGCTGGGAGGGTAGCATGGATTGCTCTAAATAATAACTGGCAAAGGGAAACACCCACTGTTTGAAGGCATTCACTGCTGCTTTGTACTGAGTCAGAACAACATTCGACCTGATTACAATTTCTAAATGATTCATAGCTTTAACGAGATTTGGATTGTTAATATTGATGCTACTTGCCGAAGCGGAGCTTATATCTGCGATGTAATTGGCCAGATTCTGCTGATCCTGATAGTTCTGAATGCGGTCGTACACGTTGATGAGAGTGGTCATAACCTCTTCTAACTTTTCGATGCAACGTGCCAAATTATCCTTGACTTGAAACCCTTCTGTCAGTTGCTGCATCTGTAATTTCATGTCTCTTAACGCACTTTGTACTTCCCACTTGGTTACTTCAAGAGATGCCTGTGACTTCGCTTCCAGTTTACTGGCTACGTCTTGAAGATTATTTTCCATACTCTGCAGAGTTGGAGATATTATCTCATAAATTTGTTCTTCATACTGCTTTAACTTTTTGATTTTTTCATCGGTTTTTTCAATGGCATCGGTGATCGTGTCAACTTTCTCTTGGTCGCTTTTGTGTTTGTTATAAATGTCAACTAACAAAGAACCGAGTTGGACGGCTTGAGTCACCCTTTCTACAACCTTTAAAGCACCTTTTGTCTTGTCATCTAGTACAACTCCTTCTATTTTCAACTGTCCTTCCTTATTTTTGATTTCTTGCTTTAGTTCACTTTCTAATTTTTTTATTTCTTTAAAATCATACGTTTTTTCCTTTACTATGTTTAATCTACTTTTTAGTCCAATTATTTTTTCTGTCATATCTCCTAACTTCTCAGGATTCTTACCGATTTCTTGAGTTATTTCTTCAAGTAATTTGCTGAGATAGTTCACCTTTTTTTCTCTGACACTTTTTATTTGATCCCCTAATATTTTTAGGTTAGGCACTACGTCAGGGGCTATTTGCACGGTTTGCTGCTGACTATCTAACACTAAAGATTCGGCGACAGAAGATGTTGCTCCTATCACTGTACCCACGACAGCTCCAACTGGACCAAAGAAACTCAGGACTTGACCGAAAATGCTAAGACAAGAGAACAGCCCTCTCAGTGCCATCGCTCTCTCTAACTCTTGTTTCTTCTTAATCAGCGCCTCCTTGTCTTTTTCCACTTTTCTCTGCAGTTCTATCGTTTCGTCGATCAACAAATCTATTTTGCTGTCCATGGCCTTGCTTATGTTTTCCATTTCTGGTATTACCATCGTCTGTATGATGTTCTTGGCTTCTTCTATCTTCTTGTCAAGGTCATCTTTGTATCTTTCTTGGTATTTACTAATTATTTCTGACTTGATATTCAATTTCTGTAAATCTTTCAGAGCTTCGACCTCTCTTTTTACGATATCCAGATAATTACTGATGTTTATGATTAGGTTAGATTCGGAATCGTCTTTCAGATCAGAAATCCTTCCTAAAACTGCAGTATACAAATAATTAAGAACCTTTTTGTGCTCACTGGACTTTTCGTCATCTTTAGGACTTTTGGAATATTCACTTATCCTTGGTAATAGTGACTTATAGAAAGGAATGAAGTTTACTTCTTTATTCAAAGCATGGAATTGTTTTTCTAATCCTTCGAACTCATCTATAAATCCCATTGTGTCATAAAGACTGTTGATTTTATTGTTACTGTTAATTTTTTCCAGAAATTGAAAGTGGCGAGTTCTCGTAAAACGATCCACCATATTTTCTCTTAAAAAACTTTTATATTTATTCACAATTTTTGCTGGATCTTTTAAGGCATAAGGCCTTTTAGGATCCAACAGGCCAGCGGTGTTACCACCGTCGATTCCTTTCTTTCCCCCGTGCTTGATTGTTTCTTCTAATTTCCACTTTGAAGATACTTTCGAATCAAAGGACACAATTATATCATCTCCGTTACAGTCAATACACCCTGGATAACCACCCAGTCCATTTTCCCCATCTTTACCTCTATTTGCGACCTTCACGACTCCCGAATCTCCATTTAGCTCAAATAATATCACTTTTCCGGGTGGGCCTTCCTTGCCGCCCCTTCCTCCATTTCCACCATCACTTTTCCACTTTTCTCCACTGCCAGAATAACCAAAAATTCTGTATCTACAAGAATATTCATCTGATGTGCAATTCTTTTGCTTCCCGGAACCAGAACATTGCCCAGGTTTGAAATCGTACGAAAGCGTTTGACATTTGAAACCAAAAACTGGCTTGCAGTTCTTCTGACAACGATCTGAGTCAGATGGGGATACGGCGCTGAGGGCTTTGTTTTTACTGTAACCGTCTCCTCCGTGCTCACCTGCACCGCCGTCACCACCATTCGCTTTAATGATTAGGTCCTTCCCGTTAACGATTCTATCCGCAATTCCAAGAAATATTCTGCCTGGTCCGCCTGGTCCTCCTGGTTTCCCGTCAGCTCCACGAGCTCCAGGACGAGTCCCATTTGCAGCTTTGGCCCTTGTTCTAGGTTTGAAAAAACTGAAAGGTGTCATGTGGGACTCTCCTACAGGTCCGCTTAAATCAATAGTAATTTTATCTTTAATTTCCCATTTCGGCGCAATTGTAAATGGTAAAATAAAATCATTACTATCAATGTAGAGTATGTTTAAAACAAAGACACATGCATATGTATTTTCGGTAAATAACGATTTTAAACAGTCAGCATCTATTCTTTGATCACTTACGCTTTCTCCACTTACAATGTAACTTCCTCTGATTGCAATCATAGAATCTTCACATTTTGCGCTGACTTTGTGTTTTAATGTTAAATTTAAAGCATGGTTGAGCTCTTCTAACTTCATATCTGTAAGAGTGATGTTCTTGACGCTATCTTGCTCAGTTATATTAAATTTGTCTATTTTGTTTAAAAACTCATGATATGATGCTGTCGTTATCTTGATTCCTTGTTGCTTGTATGCCTTTTCCCAGTCATCTAGACTTGCGACGTTGTACATCCCTCTGTTTTTTTGTACCTCGTACTCTGAAAATTTATCATACAATGCATTTAAAAATACGTACCATTTTTGATCTTGTTGTAGAGATTTGGAAAGAGCTTCAAAAGGATTTGACCATGCAGTTGACTCTATCGTCAGTTCTCCTTCGCTGGCGGTTTTTAAAAATTCAATGTACCTGCCTTGATTTGTAATGTCTAGCATATTTTCTTTAGGTACAGCAATATCCAGTATATTTGTGGAGTCATGGATTGCTCTCACTAGTTCGTTTGTAGTCATCGCATTCCCAATTTTACCTATCATTTTTATTATAACATTAGATTCCTTTGACAATTCATCGGGAAGTTTTTGAATATCGGACAATTTCATTTTGTTGGCATAATGTTTATGAAAAGCTTCCACGATTCCATTAAGGTTTAACACAATGTTAAAGTTCAGTTTTTCAGCGGCCTCTCTTATTTCCCCTTGAACAGTCTTTCTTAAATATTCGAGATGTGTGAATGTATTTTTGAATACGTCTTCAAGTGGATTTATGTATAATTCTGTACCCGCTAACGTGAGAAAGAATTTAAAATATTTTTCTTGTTTTACTAAATGCATTAGCGACTGGTTAGAGATATTTATATTAAAACTGGAAACCATGTGGTTGACTTTCATAGCTATATCCTCTGTGTCTGATGAATTATTAATTTTTTCCATCAAATCTGACATCAGATTATATCCATTATTGAACTCCATCAGGAGTTCTTTCGACATCGATATATTGAGGTTGTCAAGGAGTACGTCGTCGGTCACTAATTTTATGTCTCTGCGTATACGTTCCATTAAATCATTATAATGTTCTAGAATCTGATTCGAAACATCATTGAAATAAAACCAAGCATTATTGTTTATTTTTCTTACTAAGTCAGAAATTTCATTTTCAATTTTATCAGGCGCACTGTAATTAAAATCATTCTCATCCTTCCTTGTAAATTGAAGGTTTCTTTTTAACAATTTCCCCAAATATCTTTCACCTTCTTGCACCTGTATAACATTGCTAGCATATCTGGGTTCAGCCGTTGTTCGGAGGAACCCTATCTTTGGATAATGTACGCCATTTTTCTCTGAAATTATATCAATGAATATTTTTGCTTTCGAATAGTATTTCTGGTCTTTTTCAGATATATCTGGTATTCTCAAGGTTTCTTCACAAAACTGTTTCACTTCTAGAAGAAAATGAACTACACTTTCTTCAATTTTGCTGTCATCCAGTAAAAGAGAATCGTTGCCTTTGTTTTCGTATTCATCACCAACTTCGGTCACTATCATGGCGATACTATTCCGAAATTTTTCGATATACTTAATATGCTCGGTAATATAATTTGCTAATTGCAGAAAACTCTGAATTTCCTTTTTGATAAGAGACACGTAAGTAAAAGACAAAATAATTTGAATGTTTTCTGCCTGATCCAATACCTTTTTGGTAAAATAGGTCGTTGCTATGCTATTACTTGCACTTCTTCCTGCATTCATAACACAGGGAAACTCGTAATAGGCGACGTTTGCTTTTCTATCTACAATTAAATCTGGTAAAGAAGTTTTAGATCCCTTGTTCGAGTCCGGAGTATTTTTTCTGTCTTCACTCATATATTCCTCCGTTTCTTTTGTCTCAGTGGATATTAATTCGGTATTCTCTCCAGTCGTCCACTGCCTGATGGTGCCTATTCCATTCCCCGTATTACTGAATACCAGAATGATATTCTTATGATTATCGTCCAGTATGACTTCACCATCTATTCTGTCTAAAAGTTCGAAAGTAGCTTTAATTATTTCTTCGTCTTTGCTATTTTGCGTGGTTTTTGGCAAATTTAGGCCTCTGCCGAGGCGCTGAGATAGAAATGAATCCATGTTGGGAAAGTGTTTGTTCGTCCCGATGCGCTTCCACCCACCACGGAGCCCAACCAAGGGGAGACAGTTACCGGCTCTGGAAGTTACCAGCCTCGGCACTTGTCCCAGAAGTAACACAGGGATATAGTGCTACAAGATCGGGGCGTGGATCCGTCGGTTCACCCGAGGCACCCCTGGCTTGCAGCACTAGCCCTACAGCGGTAGTCTGATCCTTTCAGAGCACACCACCAGCCGATTGGCAGAGAGTGGGCTCACTCCTGCCTCCCGTCTACAGAGAAGCCTGGACCAAAGGGCACGCAACATTGTTCCCGGGCATTACTATCCTCGCCCGATATGGAACCTTGCAGGAACCCCAGGACTCCATTTTCCTCCTTACGGGATGCCATACACGGCAAACGCATGGGTCAGTTTAGCTGACATCAAAAGCAAATTTGAGAATATACTAACGACATTTTTGAAAATTCTAAGATAACGAATTGAATTTAAATCGCTTTCATTTTAAAAATTTCTTAAAATAATAAAATAAGTGACATAAGTATATTTTGTATTGTATATATCGTATATCATACATCGAATTGAAGACATTAAGTATGAAAGCAAATTGCTTTTATCGTACAATTCAGCTAAATTTTATCTTTAAATATTGAATAAAAATCAGCTATTACTTTCTTAAACAAATAATACTTATTTTCAGGAACTAAATTAAATTGCTTTAATCTTTAAAGACAAATTTCTTTCTTGCTTCATTTATGATGTTCTAAAAATTAATCTAACTTTGGAAAGATTAATTTATTATTTATAAGAATTGCACCACCTTGAAATCTATTTTTATGTTTTCAAGAAATGTCTGGGGAGGAAGGAAGGAAGATTGCCTGAGAGTTTATTTCGCAGATTAAAGAGAAAACAAATATTTGCAAAATAATAATAAAAGACAATATAAGTGATTTTAGCCGTAATATTCTGTTGTTACTAAGAACATAAATTGCAAAATAAGTTTCCTTTTAATCCAAAAGGCATTTTTAAAATGATTTACTCTTGAGTATACAGCTGAAGAAAAAAAAATCTTCAAAGAATTGGTCATTAGGGTCACTGAAAAGAAAAAGATGATGTGGAGAATATCTCAGTTAGAAAGAGAAAAAGAGAACAGATCACTTGGGCACCTCGGGAGCGTGAAGCCCGTACTCGCCTAAAGAAGACGAGCCCCTGAGGGGATACGGTTATATTAGGACACAGAGCACCTGTTTAAAAAACAACCTCTTGCAAATAAAATTAATTAAGACAAATTTGAAATCACTATTAAAGGACTAGCTTTATAACTAGTTGTTGTTGTCGTTTTCTATGGATAATTTTAAAAAAATTAAATGTGTCCAGAAGATTTTAGGACGAGCTCAGTGAGCCTCAGAGCCTGAAGGCCGTACAGATAATCTTCCCTCGAGAGAGGGCCGAAGAGTCCAAAGATGACAGCAGCAATGACAGGGCAGTTGAAGATGTGTTCTGGGCTTCATTGAGATGAGAGGCAATACTTGCAAATGGAGTAGGATCTAGTATTGTCTGGTGCCATTTTCGTGTTTTTAAAGTGGCCTGTGCGGAGTCTTGCAATGATTGAAGAAAAGGTTCTGGGACAATTGAGATACGGAATGGAGGGCTTTTTGAAAGTTTGCTTTAAAAGTCTGCGTTTTGCTACTGCGTTAACATCTTCTGAGGTGGCAGAATTTGGTTGATTCAACCCACGGGAGGCTTTGGCGAGGGCATCAGCGCTTTCATTCCATTCGATTCCCACATGAGTAGGAATCCACTGGAGGATGCATGATTTTTTAAAGCGACAAATGAGGCTGTAGATGTTTTGGGATAAAATTAATTGAGCGAGAGTTATAACTAGCGATTGAAGCTAATTAATTAATGGATGTTAATTAAATGAATAATTTACATTGATCCACAAGTTCTTTTATACTGAACTATTCTTTTTATACAGTTTTTTTTAAGTCAATACGTTTATTCAGGAATTTGTCAATGAGTTATGGGGCATTAATTTCATGTCCTCAATTTTTATGCATCAGTTGGTTGTTTGGCTGATTTGAGTTTAGTTACGCTTGAATCAAAAATCAGCTATACTGAGCCAATCATATAATTTAAGACAAAACCATGTCTTTTGCATCGGGTGCGATGAGCAATACTATTGTAATCTTGGTAAAAAAAAAATAATTAAGCAAACTCTTTTTTGAAAGTCCATGCAAGAGTCGACATTGCAATCTGAGATGGGAATAAATCCAATGCCTTTTATCTAAATATGTCACCTATCAACGGACCAAAGTTGAAAGACAAAACGGCTTTACAAAGCACTGAAATGCAATCTAGGTGTGAACAATGAATTAGACTTAGAATACGATTCTTCTGGCCAAATAACTTGCCTACCACACGAATATGCACTGCTTTCGAATTGAAATCGCCGAGATGACTTAATAATTTCATTATGTTTCATCCATTCAGTTACCGGCGTTTGTTTTGCTCGCACATGGTTGAAATGAATCCGTAGCACTACTAGTTTTCTGATTTAGGTAAAATAAGCTATATCCAAGCGCTTAGTAAGACGAAGAATCTTGGACATTATCGCTTATCTGACGACATTGCATCTGCAAGAGCAAATATTCTTTAATTAGGCACTTCACTCATGATAGAAGCCATCTGGTTCCAGATCTGCGGTATATTGCCAACTTCATCACCGTTTGCAGTCAAGATTTATCACCGTGAATCTGTTTATCATTCATTGCTGATTCGTTTCAGGCTTTTTCATAAGCAAGCTAGAGATGCATGATTATCTCTAGGTTTAGAAACACATCTTATATTCCTCGCCAACTTTGCTCTGCTAATTTTGCAATATTTCATCAAGGGATTAATATAGTATTTTAAATAGCAATTCGCCTCATTTCTTCAAAAAGGGAAACTCAACGAATTTGTATAAAATTACTCCAATCAGAATTCAAAATCATCTCTTCAATAAAGATTGAAATCTAAAGAAATATTAAAGATAAAATTTTCACTTGATGCTCTTTTCATATCTTTTACTAAAGAAGTTTTTTTTTTTCCCAGCTTTAGTTTCTTTCTCGGGATCAGGATTTGAAACAGGAACCAGACATCTTTCCCAAGTACTAAGAAAAGGCAAATTCCTAAAAAATAAAAAACAAAGCATTTATGAAACAAATTTACTGTAACGATCTAAGATTCAATAGTGATTTAAAATATATAATCCTACTCATGGATTAGAAAGCAATATAGAAAACTAAGAACCTGTAAAACATTGATTTCACCGTTCTATTATAATATTTCTATAATTGCGTTTGAAATGTTTTCATCGAATAATGTTTTGTACGAATTGCAATAAAATGGTTTTCGTCATGAAGATTTGTGGGTTCTGTGTTCAAACATTAAGAAAATCGTACAAAATAAGGTAGTGAAAGCAATACTGGTAGTAAATGACACCATACGATTATTAAGAGCTAAGAAACTATTGAAGTATCAATTAAATGAGAGCTACACCAAACAAATAAAAAAAGAAA
>JAPMOQ010003903.1:0-21860 GCA_026543055.1 Argiope trifasciata
TAGTAAACTGTAATTCAATTTCTACTTGGTATATATCTGTTCAATTTTGGAATACACTGTGTATTTTGCAAGGAGAGGGGAATATATATAGATAGATAGATTTACTTTAAAAAATCTATATATATTTTAAGAAAATATTTTATTTTTGAAATTTAACTTGTTTAATATGTGAGCGTAACTACAAAATTAGCTTTAGAAATATTATTGAAAATAAAAAAAAAAAAATTTCAAAAACAATAAGCTTTTGCTGTTGCGAGATTCGAACTCAGGATCAGAAAAAATCTAAAATGTATGGCCAGCACTCTAGCCATTAAGCCACTCATTCCTTCTGGCGCTGAGGATTCTTACCTTTTAAAAAATATAAACCTAGTTTCAAAGACACGGGAAATCTGGCCAAAAAGACCAATGGTAAGAAAAGTAATGACGTCTGAGCATGTCTCTCAACTTTGAATTTGAAACTTCAAAAAAATATAACAGAACAATGTTAGATGAAATGAAGAGCAAAGTAAGACACATCAGTCTTTAGGCAACGCAAAGAAGAAAGAAATAAAAATTTTGTCCTTTACCAGTACAAAATACAAATTCGCATGCATAGCGAAATATAACATAAACGAATATAAACAAATTTGTATTTTTTAAAGTTAATGGAACATTTTATAAAATTAATTAAATAAGCAAACAAATTATCGATTTTAACGAAACACTTTATGCGCAAATAGGAAAACAGTTTTTAAGTACATTCATCAATTTACATTTTAAACAACAATAATACATTAAAATAATAACGCATTTTCATCAGTAGTCAAAAACATATTTTAATACAACATGCATTTTGATGAATGGAAATGAAAAGAATTTAGTTTTATATGCAAGTGTCCCATTGTTGTTTTGTTCTAATAACAAATTCGTTCATCTAAATCTATATAAATAAAAACGAATGTTTGTCTGTATGTCCCTTATGCGCTGCATAGCCCTAGAGTTGCTTTACAACGGAACGTTAAAATAACTTAACTAAACTAAACTAAAACTAAACTCTTATGCGCTGACGTACCATTCAACCGATTGTGATGAAACTTCATCAACTTATTCCTTACACCTTCGGGACGGTTATAGGCATATCTAAAATTAAAATTAAAAAATCGGATCTCAACCGCATCTGTTTCCATAGGATTCACCTCCAAATAACTCGCCGAGGAGACAATCGATTCTGTAGAAATGTTAAAATTCAAGTTAAAGGTTAATACTTTGTAGCGATTGTACGCAAATTTTCAAAAAAATTATCTTTTCATGGTAAAAATATATTTTCTGTGTTTAATGAATTTTAAGAGAAAATATTTTAATCGCGTTTTCTAACGAGAATTTTGAACGAATATTAAACGAATCACGAGGTAACATAAATAGTTTCTTTCATCACCATTCTTAAAGAATACACAAATCTAATAAATGAATATTTGTTATTTATTTATTTATTCTTTTATTATTTATTTATTTATTCTGTTATTATTTATTTCTTTATTCTTTTATTATTTATTTATTTATTCTTTTATTATTATTAATTTATTCATTTATTATTTATTTATTTATTCTTTTATTATTATTTCTTTATTCTTTTATTATTTATTTATTTATTTAATATTTTAATGCTTCTCCTTTATGTATCCTTCAATTTCAATGAATATATATTCATTGCTGACAAGAAAATAAATATCATTCTTAATGAAACAAGAGAACTCTTTCAAATTCCAAACGACGTTTCCAAGATGATTTCTTTTAAGGCAGCAACGAGCCGGGTACCAGCTAGTAATAAATATATACGTGTTTATCATGGAGCTGTGAGGGGCGTACTTAAATATAATGTATAAATAAAGACTGAAATCTATTTTATTTGATTTCTCTTAATTTAGATGGCGTTTCTGCTTAAAAACGGTAAAACTATAATTAATGCATTCTTTAGCAATAATTAATGCAATCGAATAAGGAAAAAAAAATAGAGCTGAAGATCACCATGCTACTGTTTCTGACACCAATTAACACGATAACTATTTCAAATTTCAAACGACGTTTCCAAGATTATTTCTTCTTCGGCAGTAAGTGCCGGGTACCATCTAGTAATAAGTATATACGTGTTTATCATGGAGCTGTGAGGGCTCACTTAGATATAATGTATCAATAAGGACTGAAATAGATTTTATTTGATTTCTCTTAATTTAAAATAATGTTTCTGTTTAAAGACTGTAAAGCAAAAATAAATGCAATAACTAATGTGTTCTTTAGCAATAATTAATGCAATCTAATAAGAGAAAAAAGACAGAGCTAAAGATCGTCACGCTACTGTTTCTGACACCAATAGATTGTTATCAAAACATGCGTCGCCACTAATCCGATGGGAAACTTAAAAACGGACTAAAGCGCACAAAAGCCAAACCGGTAACAATACACGTTATCTTAGATGAAGAACAGATTGCATAGCTTTTGAATAGCTTTAAAACTCATTTTTCTTTTTCGACGTACTTCAAGGTATTCAGGACTTTCAATGAACAGCCAGACACGATCAATTTTATTCCCCTAGGGGTTTAGACAAGTGATGAAACATTGAGAATTTCTTTAAGAAGTTGTTGCCCAGATGGCTAGAAAGTCAAAGGAATGTCTGTAACAGATATTTCAGATGCTACTTTGAATACTCTTCTTCAGACGGAATTCGTGGTTTTTTCAAGGGGTTCTTCTTTCTGTGACTGACTGTTTCTTCTTATCTTTATCTTGATCCCGTTAGTAATTTTGTGGCTGGTTTTTTGGTTCTTCTTTCTGTGGCTGACGGTTTCTTCTTATCTTTATCTTGATCCCGTTAGTAATCTTAATTGATCGAAATCTCATTTGTGTCTTCCATCATGTTTCACAGTTCTGAAATGATATCTTCGAGCTACTATCGCCGTGAGCATTCACAACTAAAGATAACAGATTTTTTTGAGACTTCAGTACTATTTTTCAATTTTGCTATATGATCGTGAATAACCAGTCTGGAATAGTTTTAATATTTCAGTTCTGAGTTGGATGGATAAGAAACTTAATATAATTTGATTTTACAAAATATGATATATACTCACGGGCAGGTTTAGCTGCTTAGAATCGCCTAATGTTCAATTTTCAAGTATCAGGGATTTGGGGAAAAAGCGCAATGTTTCTTATTTTTATACTCACATATTGAATTTTTTTTTCACGTTCATGAAGGTGGAATTTAGTAATGAATTTTTCCTTCCCTGCCTAAAGTGATCTGTAATTTTTTAAGCTTGTGTGTTTCCGATTATATTATATTATTTTAACATTTTCATAATTTACTTATCAGTTTATTGATTGCTATAACGAAATTTTGATTTCATAGTAATGGCGTCAAATATTTTTCAGAAATAATCGGTATCAAGATTCCATAGTATTTGTAACAAGCACTTACAATTTGAAACTAAGTATAAAACAATTAAAATAAAAAGTTTTAAATTTATAATATTCTAAAAAAATTAAAAATTAAAAAATATTTTTATTTCATTTATTTTACATTATTTACATTATGACTTTTTAAAAGCTGCATTTAAAAATAAATAATATATTACTATTATTGTGTAAAAATAATTATAATTATATATTATACTAAATATAATTTTATTACTATTATTGTCGCCTTCTTATTGGGTATATTTTTAGTAATTACCAATATGTCCTTAGCTGTTGCCGAAAATCATTCATTTCTGATTATTTCAACTGAACTTATCTTATTTAATCAAAACTACTGCAAGAAATTCATTATAATTTTCCAAAATATATCTATGTATTGAGGTAGGCTATTCTAGATACTTCTATCTCTTTGCCAATAGGAAGGCAGACTATCTTTCAGTTTAACCGCATTTTAAAACTAATCTTTCGTAGTTTGGAAGTCATATTTATTTATCATATTTTTTTAAATAATAAACCATTTTTATCCAATTATATGAGTCAAGTTAACTTACGTTTTGGCAAAATTATTTTGGATACTGATTCTCGGTGTCATAATTTTTTTTTCCAAAATTTGTGGCATGATATTTCAAAAGTGACGTGATTAGACGTTGAATTTAATAAAAAAATGTGTGCTGAATATTTTTAATAAATGCTGAAATATATATTTCAATACAGCCGAACAATCTTCTATTTCTGCTTTTCAGCGCTTGGAAAGAAAGCTACAGCATCAGTTGCATGAAGATTATTCCTTTTTTGCATCAAACATTGAATTCATAATACATTAAGAGCGCTTTGATTTAAATATAAATTATTTAGAAAAAAAAAAGCATCCAACTGAAAGTCGTATTAAATCATCATCATTTTAAAACTGGTATCCTAATTTTTTGCATTCCAATTGATATCGATGTCGTGCCAACATGAAAAGGGGATACATTGGCTTCTGAGGATTAAGACCCCTAAGCAACCAATCGAAGGCAGACTTCTAGGTCAAATGAAGATCGACTCATAATCGTTTCCACAACCCCTTCTTACAGGGGGAGGGGGCTCATTCACACAACTGACAGATGGAACAGAGATCAAGAACAACCATGTTGGAACCCGTGACCCCCCACGCGCTACCCCTAAGCCAGGACGAAAAATAGCTTTTCTGCATAATAATTGCAATCCATTATGTAGAAAAAGCTGTTTTTTATCAATTGCGCAAGAATTTCTAAAAAAAAAAACTAATTAATTTTATGAATCTATTAAATACTAGCCGCCTTTGGCGACCAGCTGGTTCGCCATGAGTAATGCGTTCTAAAATTTTCAATTAAATCACATATTCATTAGCCAAAATTTAAGAAATAGTTAAAGTTAAAAGATTCAGTTATTAGTAGTTAAAGAGTCGGTAACTTTATTCGAAAAAACTTTTTGAGTTTAATGCTCTAACAATTTATCGATTATGCTTCCAAAATATTAAAAATGTTTTTTTCGGTGATGTTACCAAAATGTTAAATATGTTTTTTAAAGAAAGCGAAAAAGGGGAAAAATTATTGAATTAATGATACAGATATTACAAGCGATTATAGAAATATGCCATTAAGTCGGGATTTCAATGCATATCCTGTCTAAATTCAACCAGGTTTACTGTAAATAAAGATAATTTATGGAATTAATGATGTAGATATTGCAAACGATCATAGAATCCATTGCCTTGCATTTATTTTTTTAGAAGATATCTCATTTTATATTTATGTTATTTTATCCAGTCACATGCTGAAAGTTGTATTTCTTTAGATTTGATTTGCGATGATAGTTTTTTTTATTTGAACTTCCGGCATTGTTTTATTTTATTTTATCCAGTCACGTGCTCAAAAAAACATTGTTAAAATATTTCTTTAAAAATTCGTTAAAAATAGAAGCTTGAGTTATACATTAAAACACTGATGTCACAAGTTCATCTCTTTTTAATTAAAAGCTAAATATTCTTCACTTTTTAAAGCATTTATAGACTCGTGCTACATACTATGCAGCTATTTACTTCATTTAGACTTTTTTATAGATGTATTTCTATTATTAAACAAAGCTGATTTATTTAATTAATAATATTGTAAAAGTCACAAAAAAGTCTTTGCATTTTCTTTTTTTTAAAAAGAAAAAAACATATTTCATATTTATTTCATTTCATGCAGACACGTGCTGAAAATTGCATTCTTAAATGTTTAATTTGCAATAATTATTTATTTTTTTAATTTGAGTTTTTATCTATCTGATGGCAACCTATTGATAAAAGATAATTTTTCCCCTTCCACTCGTAACGTGCTCCTGCAGATTAAATTTTATTGTTTTGTCCGAAATATATTGTTGAAAAATATAGTTGAAATGCTTATTTAAAAATTCATTACAAATAGAAGCTTAAGTTAAATGTTAAAATACTGATACTATTAGAAAGCTAATTTTTTTATCTTTAAATTGATGTTAAAATCATGTTTATCCGATAATATTTTCGGAAGTTATAGCGGAAAAACGTCGAAACTTCGCTTAAATTTTAATTAATTCAAATTCTAATTAAAAATTCGAAAAAAGGGCTCCGAGGTGCACATTCCCGACCTCCAAGGTATACATGTACCAAATTTGGTAGCTGTAGGTCCAACGGTCTGGCCTGTAGAGCGCCAACACACACACACACACACACACACACACGCACACACACACACACACATATTGAGCTTTATTATAAGTATAGATTATTAAAAACTATTAAGAAGTATCAAATCTATCTTTATAATCTTAAAACTTTAATGCAAATTTTTTCGTAGTCCTATTTATAAGTAGGACCAGCTATTTTTTACCAAGATCTTGGGATTGATTAAAAAAGATAATTCATTTCATAAATTTGTTAAATATTGTAAAAGAATTTCAAAGTAATGTTACTTGATATTAGAACAAACAGAATTATGGAAGGAAAGTAAATGAATTGAAAAGTTTTGCTTAGTGATCAAAATATTAACAGAGCACAAATAAACGCTTTCAAAAGATTCCGCAGTTTTAAATAAAGGCCATAAAAGTTTAAAAAAATAACAATAATATCATTTTACATCTCTTTAATCGATTTCTCTCCCGATGATATCTTACGATATGCGAGTTACAGTAAGCCTCGAAGTGTATAATATATACATTGAAGTGACAAAAGTCATGGGATAGCAATATGCAAATATACAGATGGCAGTAGTATCGCAGAGAAAAAGTATAAATGCGCAGTTCGTTTTCCAGAGCTTTCATTTGTGTTCAAGTTATTCATGTGAACAGGTTTTTCGTGATTTATTTTTCGTGATTTAGAATTAACAGACTTTGAACGTGGAATGTTAGTTGGAGCTAGACGCATGGGTCATTCCATTGCGGATATCGTTAGTGAATTCAACATTCCGAGATCTACAGTATCAAGAGTGTGCCGAGAGTATGAAATTTCAGGCATCACATCCCATGATGGACAGCGCAGTGGGCGACCACCTGCTCTTAACGACCGAGACCGCCGACGTCTGTGTAGAATGGTCAATGTAAATAGACACGCAACACTTCGGCAAATAACTGCAGGAATCAATGTGGGACGTACGAGGGACGTGTCCGATAGGACTGTGCGACGAAATTTGTCTTCCTTGGGTTAGGACAGCAGAAGACCGACTCTAGTGCCTTTACTGACAGCACGACATCGCCAGCAGCGACTCTTCTGGGCTCGTGAGCATATCGACTGGTCCCTAGACCAGTGGAAAACCATGGCGTGGTCAGATGAGTCACGATTTCAGTTGTTACGATCTGATGGTAGAGTTCGAGTGTGGCGCAGACCCCACGAAGCCATGGACCCAAACTGTCAGCAAGGCACTGTTCAAGCTGGTGGTGGCTGCATAATGATGTGGGCTGTTTTTACATGGCATGGACTCGGTCCTCTGGTGCAACTGAACCGATCATTGACTGGAAATGGTTATGTTCAGCTGTTTGCAGATCACTTGCAGCCATTCATGGACTTCACGTACCCACACAACGATGGGATTTTTATGGATGACAATGCGCCATGTCACCGGGCCAGAACTGTTCGCGATTGGTTTGAAGAACATTCCGGACAATTCCAGCGCATGATCTGGCCACCTAGATCACCTGATATGAATCCCATCGAGCATTTATGGGACATCATTGAAAGGTCCGTTCGTGCCCAAACTCCTGCACCATCCACACTTTCACAATTATGGACGTCTATACAGACAGCATGGCTCAATATTCCTGCAGAGGACTTCCAACGACTTGTGGACTCCATGACACGTCGAGTTGTTCCACTTCGCCGAGCAAAAGGAGGACCGACACGCTATTAACAGTCATCCCATGACTTTTGTCACTTCAGTGTATAATATTCAAAAAGAATACATTTGTATATGGCAACTGAATATTACATTTTAATCATTCACTCATTCCCAATAAATGTTTCTTTTGTTAAACCATTTTAATGCTATCAATAACTTTATATCATTATTTTTTAAGACATTTAATCGATGAAACACTAAGTTGATATGCATGGTTTATATGTGGTACTTAAAAATTAGCAATAAGCTTTGCTAGTAATGAAAATTCAGGGAATATAAATTATATTTCATCTTTCAAGAGTAATGGTAATTTTATGGTAAATATAACACATTAAATAATTATATTTAATTTCAGTTTTATGTTTTTTTTCTTCTGGATATCTGATTGACAGTTAATCAATTTGCGTCTCTGCTTTAGAAGAATCGCCTAAGGTAGTATTGTATTGTATTGATTGATTGATATTCAAATTATCAATTTAGTTAACTTCTATTAAAAATTAATTTATTACTGTGGGAATCTGCTGTTTGACGCATACATACCTCCATATTATTTTCAGATTTTTTTTTTCAAAAGTGATATAAACGTATTTCAATAAACAATTTAATTTTTTGCCATTAAGATGCTAACATTTTTAAGTTATAAATGAAAATCTGTTTTCCCCCGATCACTTACTTCAAATATAAACGATTTTGAAATCATTAATGGGTTTCGTTTGAGCATTTTTCCTTAGAGTGAAAGTTTTAAACGTTAAGTGGGGAATATGCTTAATATTATGCTACAATTACATTTTTATAGCAAAAATTTAATTAATTTCATGATTAATTTCATTCTGTTTGAAACAGAAAAAAATTAAAAATAAATAAAAAGAAGGGAAAAATGCTGGGAAATGTAATAGATAGGCTCGTAATATTTCTTATAGCGAAAATGAATATTTTTTCATATTCGTATTGAGAAAATATATTTAGTTTTTTCTTCACAGCAAGGAAATAATAAGACGGACTGACCAACAATGAATAATTACCGACGAAATTGTATATTTTTACATTCCTTTTTATGGAACAGTCAACAAAAAAAAAATGATTTAAAAATATATATATCAAAATTATATTTTATTTGATTATTTACTGAAATATTTTTTTAAAAGTTTTTTGTATGAAAAGGAAAATTTATACCTTTGAGTAAGAGGGGTTTCAACTTCTTTAGTAAGAGTGTTGAAATGAAAAAACAATCCAATTATTTTTTCATTGCATTCTAGAGCTATATTCTATGCCTGAATCTAAACAGCAGCAAAAATTTTTAGATCCAGTTTATCTTGCCAGTGTTTATTCAGATCCGGTTTATCTTGCCAGTTTTAATTCAGAACCAGTTTATTCTGCTAAAACTATTCAAAATTTTTTGATGCATTTGAAAATGTTTGAAGTATAGATTTGAGATTTTCAATGTGTTTCTTTTTACTAACTTAGTTCACAACCTAATTTGATAATTAAAGTTATTCACTACCTTTTCAAGAAACTAAAAAAAAAATAGTTTCCACCCTTTTAAATATTTATATAAATGGAAGAAAATTGGACAGCTAAAGACCCAGTTGCAAAAAATAAAAAGAAGCACATTTAAAATTTTTACCACAGAATATTTAAGCAATGGTCCAAGTTATTTGAAATTTTGAATTAATTTTGCTTATTCTGGAAATGTTTGAAAAACATTTTCCGTATGCATAATTTGAGAACCTCAAACATGCCTTTTATGGTTCAGAAATCGCAATTTCAGAAGTTTTGCGGTCCAGATTTCAATCCTTTAAAAGATTCTTTGTAAGCGAACCTCTCAGTTGATATTGCTAATCCTTCTAAGTCAAACCTGAATAGCATTGCTATGATTTTTCCTTCTGGTCATGCCCTCTCTAAGACGTTTAGGAAAAGTTGTTCTCACGGTTTCAGCCTTTTTCGGCTTTCACTTTACCTCTGGAATTAGTAATCCCGTTGCTTTTAAAGACATGAACACAAAATTTAGGTGGATTGCATTTAAAGATTTTTAACAATAAGGCCAGCTGTTTCCCTTGATCCAGGTGCGTTTTGTGGGTAGAAAAGTATTACTAAGATTATGAAATTTTAATAATACTTTTTTAAAAAAAGTATCTAAGTAAGACTAATTGTTGTAAATTTAATTGACTCCTTTTTTATAATTATTTTACTATTTCTAATAATAAATTATTTCTATAATTTTTTTTACTTTTTCTTAGTGATTTTATAGTTATGTAATTGCAAGAAAAAGTTTGAATAATATGGGAAATTGTTTTTCTTTTATTCCGAAAGTGGTCTCAGGGCAAAAAAAGTAAGATCTGAAATAAATAATAGGTAACAAAATTTAGGATATAATTTTTAAAAAGGAAAAAGTTTTATGCGAATAATATTTTGAAATTAAATGAAAATTATTGGCTATTAAGAATGTAGAGTTATATTTTATTTCGCAAAATTTTTATTCAGAAATTCCTTGCTCATATCATTGTTTTTTTTTAATTAGCTCAAGTTTTTTTATGCAGCCTTATATAAGTGAAACATCATGATTATATATAAAATAAGATTTAAAAATTCAACTTAGATTTAAATAATTGCGATTTCCTGTCAGCAGCAGTTAACTATTAAAATATATTGCAGTAGTTAAATGAAAACTGCTAACACCTTTTTATCATTATTGTTGCAGTAGTTTTTTTTTAAACACTTCATTCATAATGCATTATTCATTGTCTCTGAAAGACAAGTTGCATTGAAGCATTAATATGAAATAAGCAAATTATCACGATCATACAAGAAAAAAATATCCCCAAACCTATTTAGTTTCATACGACTTAAAGGTTTTAAAAAGGTCAAAAGTTTAGTCTACACATAATATATTAGTTCTAGTAGTTTTCATGCATGCAGTTTGGGTCCCTATTAATTATTTGTTTTGAGTCTTTTGCATCTGCTTTAATCTATTTGGTGAATGAGAAATGTCACAATTCTCTAGTCACAGTATCTATTTAAAACAACTTGTTTTCAAAGAAAGCGACCTATGGAGTTACGGAGTTCCTTGAAAGTATCCCGAATTGACCATAAGATAAGTTTTCTTCCTTCTTTAAGGAGAAGTGAATAAATAAATAAAAAATATCTGGGAACATATAAGGGGTCAATCTGAGTTTTAAAATTGAAAAAATAGGCGACTGCCTTGATGTCCTACAACAACGAAAAGTAAGAATGCCTTGGTGTCCTACAACAACGGAAAGTGAGAATGCCTTCGTGTCCTACAACAACAAAAAATGACCTGAGGATTTTTATTTATTTATTTATTTTTGCGATATTTTCAAAGTATTTTAATTTTATGCCCTCATTTAATTGACAAAGATATGCTCTTGATTTTATATAAAAAAAAAAAAATAGAGTACCGACTAGATTTTGGAACGTTGTTATAACAACATTCCTTATTAATAATCTTTCACAAATTTTATATTACTATACATATTTCTAAACAAAGCATATAGCTTTATAACTTTTTAAAAAAAGCTCTATAATTAAATATTATTTAGCTTGTGTTAAAAAACTTTTTTAACTTTTATGCTTAAAATTACTTTTAGATTTGAATTTTTATAGGAGAGATAACTCTTTTGAAAATGAGCTGAAATGAAGTGATTTCGTATTTCAGTTTGTCGAAATTTGCTAGTTAAAATTGCTTGTTTAGAAATTAAAATTAAAATCAAGGAAAAGAATATGGCTTTGAAGGTTAGAAAGAAGAAAAATATATACCAAAATCTCCATAAGCGTCCGTAGAAGACTTAATTTGGCTCTGTTAGGTGTAAGGGCCTATTGTTTTAAATGCTTTCATAATGAGCACTAATCATAATTAATTTAATTAATCGTATACAATTTTATTTTATCACTTTCGTAATAAAATAAAATGTTCTGTAATTTTTACCACACAGAAAGAAGAAAACAATCATACTAAAAATAAATATTGAGCTTTAATGAAAGTTATCATCTATGGGTTTTTTTATCATTAATTATCAACAATTTTATTATAATTATTGTGGCTATTTCTTTTTAGCTATTTTTCATTTGGCGATGCATCATCCATGATCTCCAAAACTCAAATTGCACTTGAGAGCCCTTTCTCAAAAGAATAAGATTTTATGTTTATGTACACAATATAGCTGGAAAGGACTTAATGTTAAGGAGTTTAATGCAATATATTAATTTAAAACAACGGTTTTTGTTTAATGCAAAATATTAGAGAAAAGGTATTTCAATATATTAGAGAGAATATATTTTTATAAACATTGTTACGATCTTTTTTTAAAATTAATTAATTTACAATGCATTATTTATCCTCTGTAAAAGTTAAAGCACATTTAAAGATTCCCCCGAATTATGAATGATGTCCCGATTATGTGTTGTTAACTATTTGCAAAATCTTTGCTATTTTTATGAAACGGTTTGAATGTATTTCGTGTGATAACAATATTAGTTTTAGGATAGAATATCTGATGCATTACGTTTCAGACAAGAAATGTAGGGTTCTATTAATTCATGTCATGAATCTTTTGGGGATTAGAAATCTATTTAATCTGTTTGGTAAATGTGAAGAGTTGCAATTTAACAGTTACTCTTATCTCCTTAAAAAAATTCATATTCTCGTAGAAAATAAGCCCATTGGTGAATCTGCCTGTTCATTTTATCTAAGCGAAAAGAATAATTTTCCCTGCATTCTTTATGATTGTGTTGTCAATTTTAGGTTACAAAATCCCCCGAGATGATTAGAAAGCTCTTTTTTTTTCTCGGTTATTTGGTTGAGTGCCCCATTTATTTGGTGTGTTTTTAATGATTGCAGAGACATTTCACCATTTTATTTATGTGCAAGGCCTTCGGAAATATCGAGTCTGATAACAGAATTCGCCTAAGTGAAATCAAAGATTGAAAGAAGTTGCAGTTAAGAGAAAAGGAAGACATTCCAAGACGCATGTTTAATTATCTCTAACATTTGTAAAAACAATGTGCTAATAAATGGCTGCAACTCAATGGCATTGGGAAGGGGAGTGAAGGGAATGGCATTTGAGGATTCACGCTTCTAGGGCTTAGTTAATATAAAATTATAGTAACATATTTGCACCGCCCTTTAAGATTTATCTCTGGATTATCGAACCTTCCCCTCAACAATGTCTTTACAGTCCGAACTTTCTTTGATTCGTTATCAAATCTCAATCTTACCACAACGAAGTTATGATTAGGAAACTTTTTTCTCTATTTAAGTTCAAATTCGTTTAAAATATTCATTGGGAATTAAAAAGTAATTTCAATTTAAAATAAAGGAAATTGAATTATTATTAAAAGAAGTTTATTCAAATTCATATGATATTTATAATTTATTTTTGAAGCCATTGCATATTTTGCACGATGGAAAACCGCGTCATATTTCTGTACAGAGTCAATGAAGAATGAAATTTTAGATAGCAAGGACAGTTGACGGTCATCATGTGACCTTGACCCCTTTAATGTATCTGTGTGTGAATGCGTATTGTAGTTTTGTTTAAAATAATATGTACATAATTTAATAATTTACTTTTACTAATCCCAGACACGGAGCAATAAATTACAGACCAAAATCCACGAAAACACAGCAAACTACATTGATTTCTTTTCTATTTTAAAATAAAAGCTATGTAAAAAAGCAATTAACATTAATATGCAATGTTTTTCAACTGATTTATAAGAAAATAAATCTGGATAATTAAACAATTTTAATTTAAAGTAAAGGAGGTTGAATTTAAAATAAATTTATTCGAATTCATAGGATATATACAATTTATTTTTGAAGCCATTGCATATTTTGCACGAAGGAAAAACGTGTCATATTGCTGCACAATGTAGAATGAAATCTTAGATGGCAAGCACAGTTGAAGGTCATCATGTGACCTTGATATAACTTTAATTGACTCCTTTAATGTAAGTAACTTTTTTCTCTATTTCAAATTCTTTTTAAATATTCAGTGGAGGATTAGAAAGTAATTTTAATTTAAAGTAAAGGAAGTTGAATTATTATTAAAAGAAGTTTATTCAAAATTGATAGGATGTATATAATTTATTTTTGAAGCCATTACACATTTTGCTAGATGGAAAAACGTGTTATATTGCTGTACAGAGTCAATGTACAATGAAACCTTAGATAACAAGCACAGATGAGGATCATCATGTGACCTTGATATTACTTTGACTCCTTTAATGTATGTGTGTGCGAATGCCTATTGTAATTTTGTTTAAAAAACATATTTAATATGTTCATAATTTAATAATTTTCTTTAACTAATCTCAGACACGGAGCAATAAATCACAAACAGAAATCCACGAAAACACTGTTAACTGTATTAATTTAAAATGAAAACTACATAAAAAAACAATTGACATTAATATGCAATGTTTTTCACCAGATTTATAAGGAAATGAATCTGAATAAATAAATTAAAACTGGCATTATTAAAAGTACAATATTTCATGGCAGAATTGTTTTATATTCATAAGGAGGAGACACGTTTCTTCTTAAAAGAAAATTTTTAAAAAATCATATTTACTTGAACATTTTATGAATTTATTGATGAACTTAAAACAGTGATTTGTGTTAGAATCATTCATAAAGACATTCCTACTTCATTTAATTAAAAAACTAGTCACGTTTCATAAAGATTAATAAGTCAAGATAAATAAGTTTTTTTTAAATCATTTAGTTTTTTAATATCGTTACGTGACCGATCATGTATGAAAGCGATACTATTGCGACAAATTTGTTTGATCCATTTCGTTCAAGCGATAAAATGAAGAAAAATTTTGCATTAGTAGTTCACCGATATTCCAGAAATCTCAACATGTCATTGCCCCAATAGCAAACTCTTTGATTATCTATATTGTTCTCAAATTTTTTACATATGACGAGGTTCATAAATACGAGTATTCTTGAAACTTTTTTATAAACATTGAGCATTTCCTAGCATGTTTAAATCATTTGAAATTCTTGTGGCAAAGGAAATATCCTTTATCATTTTTTTAATCATCTAATTAACTTTTCCTTATTTCATATAACACATCTGTCAGTAATTTTTAAAAAATACATATAAATTATTTGATATTTGTTAAAAAAAAATTTACTAAGTGAATTTATGCTCACGAGACACTTAAAGACGCGTTGTAAAAATCTCACATTGGAATGCATTGTGTTTCGTACATTAAGAAATAGAACATATCATTACAGTTCAAGATAAGAATTAGAGAGTTAAATAAAATGAGCAGTTACTTTTGAAACTTCTTGCGACATCACAGGAAATGATTCAAATGATAAATATTTGTTCTTATGATCTTGAATGAATATTCATTCATCCACAGAAAAATTACTGAATGTTTTTGTGAAATTATGTTAAAATGAAATACCTTGTTTAATTTTTCTCTCTCATCTAATTAGACAATTCAGCAATGAGCATAGTCAACGCTTGTGAAAGTTACGGATTCTATCAAATTTTTGTTTACGAATTAAAGTCTTATTTTTTATTTTAATTTGAAAAATACAAAGACTGGGTACATTAATCATAGTCATTAACACATATTGAGAGTTTTTTTTCCCCTCTACTTATATGATGAAATCTTTTATATTATGCTATAAATAATTTTTAAAAACCTCGTAAAGAAGTAAAAAAAAAATAATGAGGAGGAAATAAAACTTCAACTGCATTTATTTTTATGAAATTTCAATACAAGGCTAGTTTTGAATCTTTCAAAATATTTCACTTTTTTTTCTTCCGTGGTACTTAAGGTAACTCATTAGCCATGTATAATTTTATTGGTACCTTCCAAGAAAATGAGTGACGGCTTCCGAAAAAGGTATTGACGGATTTCATTTACACATTCTTGAGAATACCATCTGTACAGGGTATTAGCCAGGGTATCGAATTCTTTTGTAAACATTTAACCCTTCCAGACTAGGGAATTTACCTCATGGGGAGAAATAATAATCCCCGTGAATTTTTCCGCCTTATTGTATTTGGCACTGCTGTAGGTCTGTACTACCTAGTTACAGTTACCGTTATACCTGGATTTTTAACAGGTGAGGATTGTTAATTAAGTCCTCAATAAGGTTTAAGCGCCATCCATCAATCACAATGCTGGTGGCAAATGTCGAGAGCTAGAAGGGCAAATCCTTTGGCGGAAGAATTTGAAAAGGAAGGATTGGAAAGTTTAAGGACTTTCCTTCGAAGATCTGCGTGGGAATAGTAACGATTTTTGGAGAAGATCTTAAAGATGAGGATTTCTTAAATACGACGAAACGTTACACGATTGTAAAGACTATTGTTCTTATCATTCTTTAAGAAAAGTGCTAAATGTTAAAGTACAGTGCGTTCCCACGATTCCTTAGCATTGTAAAAGTTAGCCAGGCGTTCCACGGGAGATTTCGGCTTATTCATTAGAATCCACATTCTTTATAAATTTTACAATCAAGATAAGTTAAAAATAGTTAGGCTAAAATTTCCCACACTGTGTATCTTGAAACTTAATTTCAATTAAAATAAGCAGGCTGTAAAAATTAGTAAGGCAATGATAACTATTACTGAGGCAATAATATTAATGATGAGTCAATAATATTAATAATGAGGCAATAGCAGTTTCATAACAAAAGAAATAAGTTGGATTAATTTCTCAAATTTAAAAGATTGTATGAAAGCTGATTTCAAACAAAAAGTATCATTTGATGCAACAAAAAGTATCCTAACTTTGTAACAGTAATGACAAACTTTTGCAGTTGCTCATCAAAAATAAAAAAGTGAATGAAATTATAGAAGGACATCATACAGGAATAAGAAATAATTATTAGCATACCGATTTTAATATTATGAGAAGAATGTATGTAATGCTTGATAATGCTTGATTCTTATAACATATCTTTTTAAACGTCTTTACAGATTTTTAAATCGAAATCCTTTATTATTATATTGTTCTTAGTAATCGGAAAGAGAGAGACTGAATTTATAGTAATTATATATCTATTGAATAATAATGACATAATTATTTTATCGGAAGTATTATATAACCGATCAAACAAACAACTCTGATTCACGTCCAATTCTAAATCTGTGATAAGTAGCACTGAACTTTAATGCTTCAAAATTAATTTGTTGAAATATTTTTATATAAAACAAGCTGATGCCCTGCGAATTGCTGCCGCAGAAGAAATAATTTTGGAAACATCGTTTGAAAATTAAAATAACTGTCTTGTCTAAATAGGAATCATAGAAAGAAGGATACTTATTTTCGTATCGAATATGAATACATTCATTGAAATCGAGTGATAAATAAAAGAAAAGTGTAAATAATATTAATTCTATTTTTATTTATTTTTTTACTTTATTATTCAAAATTTTAGGATTGGCAATATTTTTGTTTTAATTTTTCCCTCTTCAGCAGAAACAAATTGGGATCAAGAAAGTTCAATGCCTTGGGCACTTACCTTCACAAGGATATATTTTCAATTATTGCTCTATACAGGATGAGTGGGGTGGGGATTCTTATATACTATATTCTCGCTTCCATCTGCATTTGCCATTGGACTGTAATCCTGCACATGTCTGTTTGCAATCATTATACATTAAAAATCGGAGGTAATCTCTTATCTACACTTATTGGCCACCACTGGATTTATTGGAATATTTATGTAAACATGTTTTTGGCACTGTCTCGTGAGAAGTCAAGACTCCTTGATTTGATTATAATACAGCTGCTTATTTTGCATGATGATCATAAAACAGCTTCTTTCTTCCCATCCTGAAAATTAGTTTCCAAAACCACCCAAGGTGCTATCTTCTAGTCGGCAAACAACTGAAGCTCTAAGCTCTATGTACCGAGAAGCTTAAGTAAAACGTTTTTTCCCCTCTTTCTTCCACATGTTTCGTTTTACTCATTTATTATCTAAGGCTTTAAAAAATGGCCAACCATTGAAGAATCATTCCAGTCGAGCATTGATAGAAGATCGAATCTCCTGTGGTGAAGTAGTTTGAAGTCCTGATAGGTAAAGAATCAAGTCTAGCTCCTCAAGGTGTGTGGCCCCAAGGAGAGAAGGGCCCGAACCCCATGAGCACTGAGCTATTAAGAAGGTGCCGTGGGGTTTTCATTGCCTTTTGTGGAAGAGCAATGATTCGCTTTGTGCAAGCGTTAAATCGAGGGGGGTGTCTAACTGTGGTAGTAATCGATAGCTTTAAGACCTATTAGAAAAACCTGCATATTGTTTCACTTGGTTGGATTTTTATAACACCCTTGAAATGGGCATCCATTGGAAACTAATGTGGCATGAAAGAGAGTTGGATACGTAGAACCACACGTAGAGTAGTATTTTGATTTGCATTATACGAATATGGTAGAACAGGTTATATATTTGTGTATATAGGTTTGAATAGAATTCAAGGGATATAATAATTGGTATGCATGTTGGAAGAGGCTTCGATTGAAAAAGAAATGGAAATAATACGGATAATACTGAGGTGATATTGCTAATTTCGATGCCTGTTATAAGTACAAAGAAATTCCTATTTATCGAACTTCTATGCATCAAGAATATCTATATATTATTTTTTCCCGGAACCTTAGATTTTTAATAGAAAATTGTTTGTCAATATCGAATAAAATGTATCTATCGAAAGCTATATTTTCGCATCAAAATTATGTATTATCTTTTATTTATTTAAACCTTCTTTGAGTCAACAAAATTGATGACCCATAATTGCTTTGGGTCACAAAATGATAAACCATTTTGAATACACCAGATTTAAGTAAATTCGTAAATTTCAACATAGTTTCCGACACCAAACAGGAATGCATTTTCATGAAAGAGTTAAGTGATATTTTAAAACCATAATATCTCTTCTAACAATGGCTGTTTTGTCTGCAAGAAAATTTTTGATTGTATCCACTCATACATTAATCCTTTTTTTCTAGTATAATTATTTTATCACAAAAGTCAGAGTTAATAAAGTATTGTCAATTGCTGAAAGGTTTAACTTTAAACTAGAGCAACGGAGTAAACCAAAATATCTGTTCTAACAATGGCTATTTTGTCTGCAAGATAATCTTTGATTGTATTCACTCATACATTAATCCTTTTTTTTCTAATATAATTATTTTATCTCAAAAGTTAGAGTTAATCAAAAATTATCAATTTCTGAAATGTTTAACTTTTAACTAGAGCAGTGGAATAAAGTAAAACTACTAGCAGTCAAAAACTGGTCGCCTTTAAGTTGTCCAACCAGCAACTTCAGGCTCCTCCTGACATGGTCACTTATGGCACTGAAGGTGAAAGGTCAGTGTAGGGTCAATGTATTTGTGGTATCCTTGGAGGGGTGTGAGTGAGGTCACTGTAAGGGGAGAACAGCTCCCCAAAGAGACTCCCTTAGAAATATATCACAGTCATCAAAAGAAAGGGATCTTTCTTATCTGTGATCTAAATGTCTAGAACGAGAATTTTTGTTGTCATTTGGAATACTAAGCATCCAATGAACTTTAAAAATAAGCTTGGCACAAGTAAAAAAAAAACAGAATTGAAAAAAACTCCTTACCATTGTTTTAGATTATCTGCTGTTAACCTGGATTCGTTTTCGTTTTCTTTATGATAAGATATCGAAACTGTAATTGATTTGAAGCTTTCGGTCTTATGATTATGATAACTTATCAGTTACTTCTTTTCAATACGTTGATAAGAGATACTTTGCATTTTAGCAAATCAAGTATAAAAAGCGATTAACAACATCAACAAAAAATCGGGTGTTTAAGACTGTAATTGTTAAATTGATATATTAGTGGTCAACAAGAAGAAAGCTCATTTACGGTTTTTCAGTCGTAAATGAGCCTATCTCAATCTAAAGAGTTTTCAATTATTGTTCTCAAACTTTAATTATTAGTAAATGGCAGACTGCCAAGGGAAGACCACATAGATATGTAGCTCTTCGGAAATAGCATTATTTTCTTCTCCTTTTTCATCATATTTAGCTTTAAAATATTGTATAAAGACACTAAAATTTTATAGTTAACTATTGAACAAGATGGCTTACTATGTAGGCAAAGTGACATTCTATTCTATACTGCATTCATGCATGTAAATAAAAGGCGGCATAAGGGAAATCCACCAAAAATCAAGCTCTATATTTAAGTATAATAGCCGATAGATTCTTACTTCTAGTGCAAACTTTTACATTTGGAGATATGAAAACTTTTTTTATGTATTTCCAGTAATTGCCAAATTACGAAACAATACTCAAAATTTATTACATGCGAAACATAGGCAATTTCTCAATTCAGCTAAGGCAATAAGTTAATTAATCGCACGAATTTTCTCATGACTTTATCAGAGAAGAAGTCACTTAGCGGCAATGTGAGGTAAATAACTTCCATTTCAATCTTTAGAGGAGATTAGACGACTGACTGGCTTAGAAGATATTGGTTGAGGAAGCAAACCTTCCTCATTTCAGATAAGCCTATAGACAGTTTCAAAACACCGAATTTATGCCTTCTGTTGACCATTTGTTTGATTAACTTGTCAAATGTCTCCTGCAACTTGGGTGCCACTGTTTTCGTAATAAAATCCTTTGAAATGAATTTACAGAATCTTCTTTCATTTGTAGCTTATTTGTAATTCATGCATTTATATACTTTGTCGTTGGCGCTGCATAATCAGAAGTGGTTTTACCTCCAGTAAACTCAGTCAGCTCAGCTCTGCTTTAATTTGTAGAATTTATTTTTCTGATGATATTCTGGTATACAAAATTAACAGAGAGAAAGCATTGCAATTGTTAAAAATATCACCCTCGAGTCCTATTTTTTTCTTTCCTTTTTGAATTACCCATAGAACGGTTTACAGAATTCTTCGAATTGAATTTACATTTCGAAGCCTACATTATTAGTGTATGCATAGTTACTAATGCAGGCTATATTGTACATTAAGTCTATATTTATTAGAGTAATAAAATTTTAATTCGGCAAAATTAAGCCGCAATAAAAGCAAGTTTCAGAAAGTCATAAAAAAGAAAGTTTCTGACATTCGCTAAAAACTGAAAATAATTACAAAGATGAATTAATTACAAGTGTGAATTATATTGTAAATAGGAATTAATTGCAAGCATGAATTATATTACAAGTATGAATTAATTACAAGTATAAATTATGTTACAAGTATGAATTAATTACAAGGAATTTACAAATATGAATTAATGTTCGAAATTAATTAGATTTATTTAGAACATTTCTATTTCATTCATGCTTTTATGATTTAATTTGAGTTCCAGAGTTTTATTCAAAACTTTTGAACACGTTTTAGTACACTAATAAATGTAGGCTTAATTTTTCATACTTCTAATGCTTAATATTTCCAAATATGAGAAAATATATTGCTCATTTACGGTATTCGGTGAGATTAGAAGATCAAGTACACGACAATGCAATCCAAGGTCAAGAAGATTAAAAAAAATCTGTAAAAATGCTACTCAATAAGTGGCGATTAATCAAACAAAAATTTCGTCTCTAATGTAGCCAGAACTCACGACATAAATATTAGGATACATATCAATATTATCGGTTGTTTTTAAGCCACTTAATAACCATAGATTAAGGAGTTTTATTTCAAAAAACAAATGATTGCATTTTACATCTGGAACTTATTTTCCAAATAGCTGTAATGAATTGCGATATTTTTTTATTATTATTATTTGTTTGATCTTATAAGCCTTTTCAACCTTTATTTGATAAATCGCACAAAACTGTATGTTACAAAAATTGTTATCCCAGAAACAACATTTCAAGTGGACCTCAAAATAATTGAAGGAATTCATATAAACCTATTTTCAACGGAAACATAATATAGTTTTAAAGAAAATAGATAATTATTTTAGGGGAAATACTGGTTAAGACTTTCAGAGAAAATCTAGGGAACTGATTTTAGTCTGGTTAGAATCGGTTTCCTAGATTTCCAACTGGTAACAAGAAAAAAGGTATAAACAACTGGGA
>JAPMOQ010003906.1:0-42435 GCA_026543055.1 Argiope trifasciata
TATTAGCAGGCGATGGGGAGAAGGGTTTGTGCTTACATATCTTTTGAGATTTTTAAGAATATTAAAAATGAATAATAATCACTAACCGCTATTCAAATACCACATATCCAGGCATTTATTTGATATCAGAAACATGTCAATTTCGGGAGTTTTCATTATTTATCTACGAAAGCGATTTTTCTAAAACGAGGACAGTAATAAATCATCAGTGAATAATCACAAATATAGTTCAGAAATTTTTTAAAGCCATAATAAATGAATTTTATCAGTTTAAAAAAATAAACTTTCATTAGTCTGCTAAAGTTTAGGAATGTGTTCGATTTTAATTATTTTCTGTTATAATCTTTAATACTTATTATAAATATGAAGGAATTTAGTAATCACACTTCCCTCTCCTTCAAATTTCTATTCTCTATTAGTATGGAGTTAAAATCGAATCAAATGCATCAATTTACTGATAGCCGAGTTCTAAAAACAAAGAGGATATTGTCATTATGTCAACATAAGAGAGCAACATTTCAAACTCCCATAATCAGGAAATAAGTAATTATTAAATTAGATCTGTACTAGCTTGAAATACATGAAGTTAAATAAAAATGTATAAAAAATTACCTTCAATGAGAAGATATTATATATATATATATATATATATATATATATATATATATATATATATAATCTTCGTTCCAGAGGGATAAGTTGGGGGAAAAAAAACCGTTGATTCGGCATGATAAAAAAAACAAACAAAAAAAAAACATATAGTTTTTAGAGAAAGGAGCAAGAGTATAAATTTCAAAATAATAGTTTTGATCTCGCTTGTTCGAAATTCAACTGTCATTAAAACTCGTGGAATTGTTATTAAAATAACATCCGAGTAGTGGACTTCTTCTGGTGTACAAATCAAATGTTAAATCTGAGTAGTGACAATCAAGGACAAGGCTGTGAAAGATATTACGTAAACATTCTAGTTGAGCGTTTCACCAGCTTCAGATATGCTCGCCAGTTTAGATCTGAATAAGAGTGATTTTCCATTAAAATTAAAACACTGCATAAAAGGTTGTTTTATTATGATGAAAATTAATTAGCCTAGTTTTATCAAACTAAATTAATCAAATGATTATAATTCAGTATACTTAATAAAAATTTAAACAGCAATATTTAAACAATAGAAGCCGATAGATAAAAGCATGAATTCTCCACAATTAAATTTAAACAAAAGCAAAGAAAATGTTTATTTTTTACAACAGCAAACAGGGGGAAAATCGCTGTATGCCTATATACATTTATAAATTTATTTCTAATAAATTTAATTTCAACACACGTGCAAAACAATCTTTTTTAAAAATCTACATACGAAAGATAAAATTCTTTTTATCACAATACTGAAACACAAAAATCAATTATGATTATCCATATCGATCCAAAAAGTATCTTCTTGAAGATATATTTATAATTGTGTAAAAATTTTATTTTTCTTTAATAAAATCCATTTTTAAGCATTATTTTCTTTTTTATTAAAAATTCTCTACTATTTCTGATTTGTATAACTGATGGCATTTCAGAAAGAAAATATTTGCCCAAATGAGAGAAAGCATATTTTGCTTTAAATTTTCTAGTTTTTGAAGAAATAAAAATGAGCTTAAAATTTTGAGAAAGGTTTATGAAGAAGAATGAAAAAGTTACTTCTATACAAAACTTTAGCATGCCAGAGTTATTTATATGGATTAACTAATTAAACCTTCAACAGTAAAATGAATCAAAACTGTCAGGTGTACATTTATATGTCATTATCGAATTTACGTAATGGTATCCTATTGATATTAAAACTCTTCAAATGCTCAATTTAAATACTATATATAAATGGTATAATTTCTTAATTTTAACTATTACGGATAACAAAGTAGAAATTGAAACTTTTTATACACTATTCTCTTAGCTGAAAATTCTAGACAGATGAGCATGCTAAAATGTTCATCAATTGCAATAATTTCTAAAATTTTTAGATTTTTTTTTTTTGTTAAATTCTCAATTAAGAAGTTATATTTTAAATGCAGAATTAAATAGCCTCATTTAAGAGATTTCTGACTGAAATAAAATAAAGTGAAATGGATGGTTGTAGAAAGTAATAGAGGAATCATAAACACTGAGACAGGACAGATTGCACATATAAAGGAAAAAACCAATTTAAATAAATATTAAGTTCTTTGTTACTGTTTTGATACTCCTGCTTATGAAAATCGAGAAGAAACTATCTTATAACATTGTTTACCATGATAAATATAGAAAATAATAGATAAGAAGACTTTATATATATATATATATATATTCAATGAACCGGTATTAGATAAATTTGGCTTAATTATTAATTAGTAACATTTAATAGTAGTAAAGTTTGTTTGCATGGGAGTCATTTCCATAAAATTTAAATTCAAAGGAACTTAACATCACTGCCTCTGAATTGTGACAATCCAATAATTAAATAAACAAACAAAAAATGCGGCTATTTCACTGAAAGGATATAATTCGTGCTTTAGAAATCAACAATATATTACAAGCTGCATCATACGACAATATCTGCAAAGATTTATAACGACAATGAATTATAGAGTCGGGATGAGGTTGGGAACGGAGCTATTACACGAGATGACTTTATTTGCAAAAGGAAATTTTTTTAGCATTTCTTTTTTAAATCCAAAGACACATTTCGTTATTATTACGCAAAGTTGAGTACTTCTGATCTTATTAACTTATACAAAAAATTATAGTCATAATCGAAAATATCATTAATTTTTATAATAAAAGATTCGAAAGTTTTCACAAACATGACAAATCAAATAAATTTCTTAAATAATTAAAACATTGTTTACAAGCTGACAGAATACTTTCTTCTCAAATACTGCAAAATTTAAATGCAAGACGATAGTGGCTGCACTGATTTATTCAATAAAATCAAATTAATCGTCCAGTTTTGCATTTCAGAATAATACAAATATTATAATGCCTGTTTTAAAAATAATTTATTTTAACTGTATTTACATTTTATTATTTCGTTAATAGTTAAATTAGTTTTAGTAATTTCAGATACATCTGCAAAAAAGCTCTTTCTCAAGATAAAAAGTAATAAAAAATTGTTTAAGACCTAGTATTTGCCAAATCAATTTACTACTAAAGACATTTCATCCATTAAATCCGAATTAGCAAAATAAAAAATTAAAAAAAAAAAAACACTGCTATGACGATATTATTAACGAATTTACAATCTATAAAATGAAACAAAAATAAATATTGAAATTATATTCGAGTAGTTCGTATATCAAATATCATTTATAAATTTTTGACCTAAATATTAGTATTTTAATTATTAACGACTTTTTTAGTGATCAAACATCTGCTTTATAAAATTAATTATTAATCCTTTTTCTGCAACCTTCACTACATCAGTTTGTACCATTTAATAAATAGGAAAAAATGAAAAAATTATTTTGCAAGATGAAAAAATAGGAAAAATGTAAACATTATTTTGTAAAATTAAATTTTTTCAAGGCCCTTCAAATCCAATATGCACCAAGTTCCACTTTTGTTCCGGCCTGGTGTGATAACAAGGCGTAATATAAATCAGTTACATAAATCTAAACAAATAAAACAGGGCTGAAAGCTGAGAAAAAAGACAGTATTTCAAACAACTGCTGCAACTGTATTTCACAAGGTTTAAATTATAAAAAACAGTATCTTCCTCTAATAGCTGTATGATTTTTGTACTTCTATCATAAGTTGTATTACATAACAAAATGAAAATAATACCTTTCCCTCGCTCGGATCATATTACAGGCTCACTAAATAAAAAGACATTTAAACAAACCATTTGATGATTTTCATACTGCTATAATTGTTATGGCAAGCAGTCATTGTAAAATTATTATGATTTATAAATTGTCTGGCACTAAGTTTTCTACATTTATGCAATCAAAGCCTAATTACAAGCAATCTGATTAAAATATGTGTGCATCAATTAGCTGACATTACGCTGAATATAACCACAAATAAAAAGTTTAGATTTACAAAATAATAAAGATAGTCTTGAAAACAACAAAGTAGATTTTGTTTTAAAAATAGAATGAAATCTTAAGTATTTTATTTGCAATTTTTAATAAAATTCTTATGAAAAGTTAATAAAAATAACTTATTCACATTATATACAATTCATATTTACATTTTACAGTTCAAAGGCATGAAAATATAAAATTTAACCATTAAAGGATCAAGATTTTCAAAATTGCATAGATTACATTGGAATGAATAAAGATAGTAATAACTACATTTTTCGAAAAAAAAAAAAAACTATTGACATAAATAAAGAATTACAAATTCACATTATGACAGAAGTAAATATTAAACAGGTTTTTGAAATATCATATAAAGCATTATTTAAATCTTTTTTCTGTTAAGAAAAGGATATTTAATTACAAAATACCAATACGATTTTGAAATATAATGAAGAAATTCAAAGATAACAAATAAAATTAAAAGAAATAAACAAAAATTTAACAACACTCTGAAGATAAAATGATCGTTCAGACAATATTAACTTAAGTGAGTGTGAAGACTTATGGCAGTATATAGCGAGAATTGAGAACACAGTATCTAAATCAATTATCGATATCCATGAAAATAAAAGAATGCCAGATATTATGAAATTTTAACATGGGATATTAATACTTTGTAATAAGTTATTGAAAATGTTTAAATTTTACAAATGAATTGTGAATCTTTGTCATATGGCAAATTAACGTTTGACTGAACTTGTTTTTCATTAAATATGTTTAATTTAATTAACGTTGAGAAAACTATGGAAATCTGGAAAAGGCATATTTAAGACATTTCCTATGTTAGAAAAGACTCAATGCTGACTTATACTTTCTATTATGTACAAAGTTTTTACATCATTTTCTTTTGTTATATAAATAAATGAATTCGTTGCTTTAAATATTTCATTACAATCTAAGATATCATCAACATTTAAACATGGAATTTTTGGTTTGATAATTCAAAAAGTAACATGCTATCACATTTTTGCAAATATCAATCACTGGATATAAATGCATTCAATGTTATAGACACTAGTATAATATATTTGTTATTATATTATTTCCTTCATTTCTGAAATTTTATTAGTAGTTGAAGTTATTCTTATATAGCATTTGAGACATTTAGTCTTAATATAAGTTTGCCTGTAAGCCTCAGAATCAATAAAGAAATCAATGAAGAAATATCCACCACCAATTAATTTTATTCTATATTATATGGGCAGATTTAATATATTTTTTAAATGTATAAATGTTTGCTGCCCACACTGAAAATTAAAAATACATATCAAGAATTAAAAAAAATATCCCGACTGGTTTTAACGAAACAAATAATTAATAAATAATTAATAAAATACACACAATTGTCATTTTAACCACCTAATGGGATCACACAAATTCCTTTGAATTAGTATATCTAAAGTACCTTCAAATTTTTTCAATGGAATTTCTTTGCATCATGTAATATGTAATAAACCTGTTACATATTCAGTCAGCCTAACTACTTGAATTGAATTGTTTCACAGTAAAAAAATGGGCATAAAAATAGCGCTATCAGTAAAAATAATGAGCGATATTTCTCAAAAACTTTTTAAACGGAAAATATTTGAAATACTAGTAAGAAACATATTTCACTAAACACAAGTAAATAACAACATGGTTACATAAGGTATTAAAATATACAAAAATAGGAATGAACATATCTGTGCAATTCAAGATGATTGAAAAGTATTTTACCTTCAATATTTTTATGGGTAACATTTTTTTTCTATAAGTTCCATTTCGAAATATGAAAAACACAAAACAAGACAAGCTACAAACAACTCAGAAGATCAGCATACGGTGTGTGTGGCAAAGCAACACTCTGAATTGTATTGAAGTAGGCTTGTTTTTGCCCTTCATTTTGTAGCTGTAAAATTATAAATTAACAATTTTTTAGAAATCAATGCACTAGCTAAAATCAATAATTGTTGAAAAAAGCAGCACTGAAGAAATTAAATTTCATAGGCTCATTAGAAAAATAAATTATAAAGACTTTTTGAACTAAAATGAATGAGCAGAAGATAAAACAGTTATGATTAAATAACAACAAAAATGGTTAAAGTTTAGAATTGACGAGATTAGAACTATATGTTCACCACATCAGTATGTTACTGTGTACTTCAGTTACCATCTAGAAAATATTTTACAACTAAACAAGACAATTAAATCGAAATTTCAAAACCAGCATTTTCTCAATCTACAAACATGAACAGTTGAAACAATTATTATAAAAAAGTAGAATATGTAGCATAGTTGTTTACAATATTTTTAATCCTTTAATATTTTAGTCAGTTCCATTAATCATTGTACATTAAAATTTCAAGTTACCTGATCTCTAAAATTTACACCGGCAATGCAAAACAACACTCGGTCTTGCTCCTCCATTATTCCCATTCTGTTTTGAATATGAGGAAATCTGTGTCAGTTATTAAGGAAAATGTTTATATAATAATACATAATTTTTAATATGACTGTAAATGTGTTATAAATTAAAGGATACAAAGCTTGCAGCCAGTAATTTCTTGTTGCGCTAACAAAAAAGCAACTAAGACTCCAGATAGCCATAGAAAGAGGAGATCTTTGCATGAAGTTGGATAAAGATAACAAAACCCATTCATGTATCACTTCTTCTTGAGACTGCTTATGTAGGTATTGGAAAACCTATAATAAAACATTTATATTATATATATATATATATATATCGATGTTATTGTACTCTTAATATTTTACTACTTTCGTATATAACTTGATTCTTCATTACATACTTTAACAGCACCCACAAAGATAAAGATTGTGTTTACGAATTTACTCCATCACTACAGATGAAAAAAAAAAATTCTGTCAGCTTTCACGAAATTTTGACTTTTATAAGAATTTAAAATTCTATTTACTCTTGATCAAACAATCTTAAAGAATTACAACAAATTAAACATGAATTGCAATAGCAACAGATTTGAAGAATATTATTCTTTTAAGGTTGAAATATTTCATATTACTAGAGTTCAAAATAATAAAATCCATTGGCAGTATCCCACACAGTTTCCAAAGCAAGAGATAAATTTTATTCTCAAGTTATTTATCAGCGAAAGGAGACATAAATATTGAAGTGAATATACTAAATAATAGTAAAAGATTGGCCAGAATAATTTATGCTGTGTATGGTCATAAAGTTGGCTTAACTGAAGAATAATTCTTATGTTGTTTTCTGAATCCCTGGTATCCTTCTAGAAAGAGTATTTACACAACAATACAGTGACTGCAAACTATAAGATATTTACTTCTCCGAAAGAAAAATGGGAAGGATGTAACTACATAAATGATAGAGGAATTGCCATTTTGATTTATTTTTTCAATACTTAAAGAAAGCACAGTACAAAACACTTCAAAACAAACACTGGCATTCATACAGCATTCGAGAAAGGTTGCTATCTGATCATGAAAAGTTTTGCATTAAGATCCAACTTCTGGTAGAATCAAACTCCTTAGCCGAGAAATATAACTTGGATAATCAAATTATCAAATTAAATTTAAAAAGTTGAAATGTAAGCATGATTTCATTCTTGAAATAATAATAATGATAATTCTTTGTGGGAGAAATTCACAATTACTGGCAATTTTCTATAAATGTATTAAGCAGTTATTTCAGAAATTCATTTTTTGGTCTTCGCCCAGCAGTACGTCAAATGGTGCCCGACGTATTATATTAGTTTTTAAATTATCTTAAGTCTGAGCCAAAGTATAAATACTGGGCTTATGATTTCCCGATACTGATTCTGATTAGAGAAGCACATATTCGTATCGCTCAAGCTAACTAGTTTTTGTTACTTAACTTCATCGACTTGTAATCGTCGATCATCTTGTTTCTTTCAGATGGATAACATTACCTTCAAAATTTTGATATTGGCGGGTAGCTAGTAGCTAGAATCGGTGGGTGATCAGCAATTTTAATCGCTTTCCATTGCGGATTTGTTCAATTCTAAGGCTTCATGGTGATACGTTCGCAAATGAAAAGAGAGATGATTACTCTATATAAATCTTAAATAAGCATATTAAATATTGAAACGACAGTTATGTTGAGATCACACATTTAAACAAGAAGCCAGAGCTCAACAGCGAGGCAAAAAAATCCACAACTATTATACATTTATTGCATATTGAATAAAAAAATAAAAATA
Source organism: Argiope trifasciata (assembly GCA_026543055.1). Lineage (NCBI taxonomy): Eukaryota > Metazoa > Arthropoda > Arachnida > Araneae > Araneidae > Argiope > Argiope trifasciata. Next base: position 8,300 of record JAPMOQ010003906.1, read on the forward strand.
ACTATCAGATGCAATATCATAAAAATTTATATAATGAAACCATAGGTATTTTATAAAAAGTCATTCCACAGGTGTGAAGGGTTTTTTTAGATGAACAATTAAGGGTGGAAATAAGACAAGTAATTTTCCCAGTATGCAATTCTCAGAAAGGTAAGCAAATTTTCTCTGAAAGCACAATAAATGACCAATTGTAAAGAATAGTCAACAAATATTACAGTAAAATTTTGTAGAGATTTTATAAAATGTCACTTAATTACTTACGCAACATCTGATAAAACCTTTTAAAACATATTTCTTTACTTTAGCTTTCTTTTACTAACTTTTTTTTTTACTTTTTTAATAATAATAAGAGATAACAAAATACACAACAGATATATTTGAAATGGGAAAAAGTTTTTAGTTTGCATAATCAATATTCATTAAAAACTATCTCGATAAGTTGTATCTGAAAATCCTGTATGATATATTGCGCACAGTTTAAATTTAATACTACATTTTGGACATACACTATAAACTCACCCAGATGTGCCAACGGGAAGCAAAGTAGATTTTCTTTCTTATTCATATGTAATAAATTCTAACATATATATATTTATAATAATGAACTCATTTACCTCGAAAATTACTTTAGCCATAAGTTGTGGATGTGGTTGTTGACTAGACAGAAATTCGGTTATGATTTTATTTAAAATTTCTTGAACAGGAAAAAATTCCATTAAGAAATCTGGAAGAATTTCACACACAATTTCAGCTTCAAATGGATAAGCCTTTTTAATCCTGAAAGAAGAGAAAAAAAAATCCTTTTACTACTGAATAACTATTTGCATACTATGAATTTATACAGTATATTCAGAAGGAAAGAAAATTTATTACATTACCAGGTGGAGACCTCATATTTGTTGAATATACTTCCTCAGAATTCAATGACGAGAAAGAGTCGGTAAAAGTATATTTACTGTATATTCCCTCAGAATAAATGGTGAGGAAAATCATCAATGGTTTGTAAGATGAGGTTTTTAAGAAACACTGATCGACTTTTTATATTCAAATTCATTATATGCAATGTTCATTTTCCAAAGGGTAGTTCTGTTTCTTTTCATTCTTTGGTTTGCACAACTTAGAGTTCTAAGTTTGTAACAACTCTTTGAGGGATGATTGTAAAGTGTCTGTCCCTTCATTTAAAATTTTATTTATGAACAATCATTTTATGACAAAAGTTATTTTAAAATATATTTTAATATATCTTATGTTTGCAAAATATAGTGTCATTTCAAATTAATTAGAATGTCGCAAAAATAATTTCAAATTTATGCTTTTTCTGATATGAAGTTCTTTGCTTTTAATTTATTTAATGCATTTTCCTCATACCAATTATTGTAGTTGTAAAAAAAGATATAAAAAAGATCCAATTGTGAATCTAAGCTTAGACAGCCAGTAGCAGGTAGAATAGATATTTGAACATCAGCTACTTTCGAATTGTGTGAATGCTAATAACTTAAATAAGAGGAAAAGTTGCATTTAATTTTATTTGAATGCCATTATTAATTTAAATAAGTAGATAAGTTACTTTTGGTTTTTCAGGAATGCATCTATTAATTTAAGTTTATAAAATTACAATATTTAATGGATTTCATATAAATTATCATTAACTTAATTATCTTTTAAAATGAACATCTGTATAATGAAAACAATAAGCATATAGTATAGCACACAAAAATAAAATATTCAACAAGAAAAAATAATTCTCCAAAAGTATATATATTCTTTAAAAAAGCCAAACCTGAATTTACTTTGAGTGAACTGTTGAAATAAAGATGTTCCTTCACCCCCCTATACCTTTTTACAATTAATGCAAAACCAAGTTTTTCATTTTTCATTTTTTTCAACAAATTGCAATGCATTTCCTTGGAATGACCGAATGTCTCTTTAATTTTACTATATACTGTTGCTTCAGAAAATGTATTCCTCCAGAATCCTCAAACATATACTATTGTGAATAGTATACTTAAGACTTTTAAATATATGTATTCAAAGGAAAATCAGTATAAACTGTTATGTGACAATTTATAAACGGGAGAGAGGGTTCCTTTCAATGATTTTCGCTGAAATTAAGTATCCACCACAAGGATTTTGCGCTTGTTTAGTTGGAACTGGATAAATACATATACCTGTGTTATTAATAAATCTGTCCCTTCTAAAAAACAGAGGAGGAGAGTGAGATTTTACTGACAGAAAGTGGGTGACCAGCTCTATTCAAATTTTTTTGAAGATGACAGCATCTCTCAAAATACCATTGAAAATTGTCAGATTTGAGTGTCAATGATGCGAAAATCTTACAATTCTAGATATATAAACTTTCAAGACATTACGAGAAAATGGGCTAAGTAAATAATTTCCTACCGCAGATATAAACAAGAAATAACAAAATGCGGCACGAGTTGATGAAGGATCTTGAAGAATGCTCAAATACTTAATAGGCGGAGGAATATATCTCATCTATCACTTTCTCAGAAAATTATTCTTCAAATATTTTGTCTTAAAAGTTAAAGTGGCAACTATGCATATTTTTTATATAGGGGTCTTCAAAAGGTCACTTGTTAAAAAGAATAGCTTGAAAATGAAAAAAAAAAAAAACATTCCTTTTTAATAAAGGAATTACTTTCTGATGATTTTTACATGACATTTTTCATCGAATGATATTTATAATTCAAAATAGGAAATCGGAATGCATTTTATTGTGAAAAAACAATGCTTAATGTAAAGAAATTCGTTTACCACTTTATGGTACTTTCCCTTTTTTTTCGATCATGCTAATTTTTAGCTTTATAAATTAAATCTATTACACAAACACACATGTAAAATAGCTTTCAGAAAAACTTTTTATGCTAACAGTTTTTCCAAATCAACATTACATTTACATTAACTGAGAAATGCATTCTTAGAGCATTGTTTTGTGGTTTGCTTTACTTTCTATACTTCAAAGAAATATATATTTTTTTTTACATTTTAAAATATCCTGGTTATTGAATATGCATTGCTTATTACCAAAAATAGAACAGATGGAGAAAAAAAAGTGACAAAGGAAAAACAATCTCCACTAAACCAGCAATAATGATTTAGCTAATTAATAAAGAACCAAAATATTATAAACAGACTTCTACAGTATTTTAAATGAAAAATCCCATTTAAATTTACAAAAATCCAATTTGCAAAATTCCAATCAATCTATTAGTTGAAATTATTACTTACCGATCAAACAAAGTAGTCACTCGTTCCATAGCAACTAATAGAAATTCTGAATCCATTTGCTTTCCACTAGTATGACTTCTATCCGATGCTTTGGAAACATCAGGTACCAGTTCATTAGACCACATATTAGTGCTTTTGCCTAAATAGAAATCTTTTAAATTTCAGAACTGCTAATAATATTTAAATTCTGATTATACGTATATGTATAGCGCTGGATTGTGTGTGTATTTAATCCAAGGAAAAATTCTTCTTTACTTTTTCTTGCTTATTTTCACACACTCACACAAATACACTGATGGAAAAAAATCCCAACACTAGGAAGGAGCTGTGCTAGATAAACGAAATTTGGAAGGCATGTTTATACATCTGAAAGATGACGTCGTTTCAAATTTCGAGCTACGCGCGTAAGTGTGGCACTAGTAGCGACACTATGAACATGCAAATGAGGTTTGCTTTAAATAAACGCTGTAAGGTTCGTGATCGTTATTTACAGTTGAGATTTGACGTAGTGGGTCAATGTTAGTCAAGGATGCCTCTGAAAAGACGAAGAAGCCATTATCAACAGCTCACTGAGTTTGAACGAATTCGTGTTGTAGGGCTACGAGAAGGTGGGTTTTCTTTCAGCGATATTGCTGAAAGACTTGGCAGGAATGTATCCACTGTGTATTGGCGGCAGTGGTCAAGGGAAGGTACTGCCTCAAGAAGACCAGGTTCCGGGCGGCCACGTGGTACTACTGAGAGGGAAGACCGTCATATTCGGCGTAAGGCTGTGGCTAAGTGTACTGCGTCTGCAGCTGAAATTCGAGCTGTAGTTGGCACCACAGTGACACAACGAACTGTTACAAATCGGTTACTTCAAGAACAGCTCCGAGCCAGACGCCCTGTACAGAGCATTCCACTGACTCCAAACCACTGCCGTTTGCGACGTGAGTGGTGTTAAGCTAGAGCTTATTGGAGGACGGAGTGGAGATCTGTTGTGTTTTCTGATGAAAGCCGGTTCTGCCTTGGTCGCAGTGATAGCCGTTTGTTGGTTAGAAGGAGGCCAGGTGAACGCCTGCTAGTGACCTGTCTGCGGCCTAGACACACAGGGCCTACTCCTGGAGTTATGGTTTGGGGAGCAATTTCGTATGACAGCAGGAGCACTCTCGTGGTTATCCCACGCACCCTGACTGCAAATTTGTACGTCAGTCTAGTGATACAACCTGTTGTGCTACCATTCATGAACAGCATTCAAGGGGGTGTTTTCCAACAGGATAACGCTCGCCCTCATACCGCTGTTGTAACCCAACATGCTCTACAGAGTGTCGACATGTTGCCTTGGCCTGCTAGATCACCAGATCTTTCTCCAATCGAGCACGTATGGGACATCACTGGACGGCAACTCCAGCGTCATCCACAACCAGCATTAACTGTCCCTGCATTGACCGCCCAAGTGCAACAGGCATGGAACTCCATCCCACAAACTGATATCCGACACCTGTACGACACAATGCATGCACGTTTGCATGCTTGCATTCAAAATTCTGGCGGTTACACCGGTTACTAATGTACCAACATTTCACATTAGAAATGGCTCTACCTGTGATCCTGAAACTTTAATCAATCAAATATGTTACCTAGACAAATGTATTCCTAAAATTTCATTACTGTTCATTAATTTTTTCTTGGTGCTGGGATTTTTTTTCCATGAGTGTATATATATAAAAACAAGGACGACGATCACAGATATACAAGGAAACACATAATATATATATTGAAATACAGAAAGTGCCGCTAACAACGAGCGAACGAAAATAATACTTTTTGCCGCTAACGGAGAGCGAGCGGGTGCCTACATGCACCAGTTTCAATAACACCGGATGTAGTTGTTTACAAAAAAATCTCAAGAGCGCTCCCCTCACATTCCAAGCATATTCCTGGGTTGGGGTAAACTGCGCCATCTATGTTCAGCATTCATTTATACATATGAACAAGTATACAAAGAATAAAAAATATACAAATAAAATAATTAAATCAAAAATTAAAAATAATTAAATCGCATAAACATACTCCCACCCACCAAGAAGTCATTCTTGATACACAGGTAATATACTAATTCTAAATGTAAAGCCTTCCTAACAAAGCATACAAATACAACAATATAACCCATTTATTTGTTTACCTCTACCTATGTGCTTTAATATAGAAATTGAACCTACGTAATCAATAGCACAGACAGGAAATGTTCTATTGAGAGTCACTCGTCCCTCAGGAAGATCTCCAAATTTTTGTCTTGACACATTACTTTTGAATCTATAACTACAGTACAATTTAAGGCACATTTCTTAACTATTATTTTAACATTTAATATCCAAAATGTTTAGCGTAAAATATCAATTAACAAATAACCACAAACAAATTCGAACTAAGGAAATGAAGAGAAAAACCAGACATTTTTATTATTAATCAGCATAAGTTTGGCTATTTTGCATAGAAAATATACCACAAAAATACATTTTATTACATAAGTACTTTAACAAATTAATATTTTACATATGGCTTTTATAAAGAGATTTATTTCCATTTTCCTCTCTCAGAATTTATGCTATTTCAGTATTAAGTTATTTACCATTCTATGGAAACCATGTAAGTACAACGAAATTCTTTAGTTACTAGCGATTTCAAATTTCAAATCTCACAGGTATTCTAATGCTTTTCTTGCCATAAAGTTGTGAAAAGGAAAACATTTTCCAAACTATTCAACAAGTTAGTAACAGTGGACGAAATTAATTTACTAACTAAACTTATAAAGTGATCTATCTATATGTTAAGTGCTGTGTATAAAGAGTACACACTGTGAATATTCTTTTTATACAAAACTTTATTTGCCTCCAAAAAAATTAGTGAAAAAGTTAGATAAAATTTCTGCACAGAGATTAAAATTGTAATTCTGAAAGAAGGGAATTTGTTATACTATTTCTTCAGAGACATAATAAAAATAGGCTGAAATAAATTCATTAAACTTACCTATATACATGCAAGATAAAAAAAATCCTAATGCAGCCAATGAAAAAACAGGAGTTCCAGTGCGGATTCTAAAAATTAAACCACAAATCAGAAAAAATTAGAATACAAATTGAAATCAAAATTAAATATAGATACAAAGGAAGTCTGAAAAAAAAAAGAAGTTACAGTAATTGCTTGTTTATCAATAGGGTTTGCAAGATATTTAACTTGAAAGCCTATAAATTATATGCAAATACTGGAGACTTTTGAGGCTTTATACCGATATAAAGCTAGCATAATGAATTTTTTTAGAATCATAACGACCAACAGCATTAATTAAAATTTTAAAGGATATTTCCCAAATAATTGCTGATGCATTAAATGAAATATTTTGTTATAGTTGAGTCATCTGGGTCTTATATATAGAACACTGACAACAGTTTTGAAATGAGGTACAGCCTTATATTTCAGATAAAATAAAGACGAGGAGTATATAAAAATAATGCCAATTTCCGAAGATTAGTTAAATCGAAATTCTCCAAATTCAGTTAATATTTAGATTCAATGGCAATCTACATTAAAAATTTTTTGATCGAGAAATTTTCTAATATTTTCCCTTTGCAATTATTGCATTTTGTATACATAATGAATTATTTTAAATTTATAAATCGCGCTGTTTATTTCTTTAATCACTACTATTTGTGAACTGGGTTTTTTTAAAGGTTACAAAAACAAGATGTAGATCATATGAAAGTGCAATACACGTATACTGCATGTAAATTGAAATTCCTATTTCTCTATTTTTAAATTATTAGATACATCTAAAAGCCGAATTTATTGTATGAATAGAGTAAATTATTTAAAAACATTAATATTTAAGTCATCAGAAAACGATTTAGAATAGGGCTACCTTGTTTTCAATTAAAGATAAAAGCGTTGTATTATACACATTTTCGTAAAAAAACATATACAAAAATTTTTTTTGATAATTAACAAGTTTCAACTTAAAACTATACAGACTGGAAGCATAAAAAGCACCTTTATAAATGAGAGAATTCCCAAATTTTATAAATTTACAAAGTTTATAAAATTTTAAAATATTACCTTTCAACAGTTAATTTTAACAAAACATTTGCTTCTTTCCCAGTTAAAATTTCAGCAACAAGAAGACGTTCTAAGCCATGAAGAACAGTTAAATATACTGCACTAGATACACATTCTTCACTGTTTCCACAAACATTAAGACAAATCTTTAAGAAAAAGAAACCAGATAAAACATGAATCATATCAATATTTTAAGGAAAAATTCTGTTTCATGAAAATGTAAAATAAATTATGTAATTAAATATTTAAAAAGAATTATATATGCAGTTAATTCATGAAACTAAGTGATTTTCACATACTTGCGACTGTAACACACGTTATATTTATTTCAGAAATTGCTTATTTACATTATTTCTTTTCCACGAAAGCAATGTAATGAGAATTAAATGAATTTCTGAGAGGAAAATCTGAATTTACAAGTTTTATTTGAGTATTTTAATATAAAGTAGCAATGTTTTGCATTGTGTAAAGAATGATTAATTTATGGGAAGATGAAATCAATCAAAACAATGCAATCATTACAAGATCAATAATCCTGATTAATAAAAGAGTGAAGTGTACAATAGCTATAATTATGAAGAATGGAGAAATTCATAAAATGAATGTTGTTGTTGTTTTGGATTTTTTTGGCGCAAGGCATAAAATGAATGATTATATTGATTTATACAAAGCTGCAGAACGGGAAAAAACTCTATACCAGCAATTTAAATTATTTTTTTCATCTAGTAGCAGAAAACTAAAATATAAATCTTACTGCCCTTTTAAATTGAGAATTTTGAGGTAGGATTTTTAAAAGGGCAGTGAAAATATTCCAGTATTTGAAGCTTTAAAGCCCAGATATTGATTCTTAAATAAGTTGCATGTTTCCCCAACAATTAGTGAATATTAATAATAATCCATTGTAATACAAGAGATTCGGATTAAAGACTAATTCAGAAACTGCTATGAACATTTGGAAAAAAAGTGACATCATAAATAAATAATGATTATTAAAAATAAATTGAGTGAGTTGGACAAGATAAATATTAATATATATACCTGATAAATCTTTTGAGAAAATTCTTCTTCTGAAATTTCTTCTTGAAAGTTTTCCATTATGTAGAATGTTACAGCCCACAGAATAAGAACATGATCTTCGTTATCATTGCATGGTTTTATACTAAAATTTTAAGAGCATTTAGTTATACTTGCAAATTTAGGCAAACAAGTGGAAAATATTTAAGCATATACATACGCATCTGTTGTTTCAAGGTGCTTCAAAATATACTCTGTTGCAGTAGGTAACAACGGAAATGATTCATCTCCTCCACCTTGCTCAAGTAGATAAAGAAGTCCGTGAAGAGTAGAAATTTTAGTAGGGAGATAGGTACTTCTTAAGCTGAGTTCTAAAAGTTTCTTTAATTTATCTAAAATGTCTTGCTCCTGTTAATCAAATAAAATACTTTAAACAGCAAAAGTGTAAAATATATGAAAAAAAGGAAAATTTTCCAATATTAATGATTTTAGAATATTAATAACTAATTACAAATAATAATTAATCAAACGTTTATCAAATAAAATCAACTTACAATTCCTAAAACAGCAGCAGCCTTGCAAATACCAAAGATAAGGTATTGAGCAATCACTTCATCTTCGGCAGGATGAATTCTTTGCACTTCTAAAAATGTATCAAGCATCCATTCAAACTGTGTCTTTTCCATAAATATATCAGATAATGCAACAACCTAAAAAAAAATATATTTTTTGTAAAGTTCCATAGTTTACAAATTCCACTCATATTTACAGATAGCAAGGATAATAAGTATAAATAAAATAACCATCAAAGAAACTATCAAAATAGATATAAATTTTTTAAAAGAACTTCAAAAAGGACATTTTACAATCAAATTAACATCATCAAGTTAATCGATCAAGGTAAAATATATATAATGACATTTTCCAATGCAAACAAAATAGTTTTTCGATTTATTCAATGACCTGACAGCTCACTTTCAGCCATACAAGGGCATATCAAGCTAACTGCAGCGTCAAAAAACATGCCTGTCAAACGTTCGTCACTTTATAGATTTACCAGCGCAGCATGAAAAAATAAGTAAAATCGATCTTCTCAAATAAAGCAGGTACGGCAGGCAAGCAATGAAGCGGATTGTTTATGAATTGCAAATTCACTTGCTTCAAAATCTCAAAATTAACATGAGGCAATAATCGACACAACTCTTCGTAAAGGAAAGTTAGTGGAAGTAAGATGTGCTCATTCTACGCATTTCCATTATCCTCATCAACATGCCTTTTGATTTCAAATGACTGCAGTTCCCAATTCACGACGACCATCAATAAATGTGGAAACATCACTTCAAGTATCAAGTACCAATTCAAAAAACTTCAAGTACCAACCAAATTCATATTTTTCACACGGTCAGTTGTACATTGGCTGCTCAGGAGTTGGACAGCCAAGAATTTTTTTTTGTTGTTGTTGTAGATAGAAAAACAAAAAAAAAAAATATTGTCTACGCTAAAGACTTCAAATAATAAAGGGGAAAAAAGAATAAATATTATTTATAATTATTCTTTACATATCATTGAATTTAAATGAGTGTATTCATTGTCGAAAAGAATTTTTTTTTCTATCATTCCTAACTAAACAAGATATGTTTGAAATAGCTATTTCCAAAAATTTTTCTTCGACGGCAGTAGCGCGCCGAGTATAAATATTATATATAAAATCGGAATACAAATTTTTTCTCGGTCTCTTAATGAACCAATATACACCGAAGAGCCATTACATTATGACCACCGTCCATCTATGAGAATGGGCTTGCCCAGGAGCAGAACCACTGCGCGTGCGTGGTTGATATTGGAGTATATAAAACGGGTATGCAGTGTCTTTCTAAACATAGTGCGATTAGCGACATAATGGGAAAAGCAGCGGATTTATCAGACTTTGATAAAAGTCAAATCGTTATGGCTCGGTGACTTGGAACATCAATATCAGAAACGGCGCGTTTAGTGGGCTGTTCACGTGCAGTTGTTGTGAGCACATATCAAAGGTGGTGCAGGGATGGTGAAATGGCAAGTCGCCGGCCAAAAGTGTGTCGTCCACGGCGTATTGATTCCAGAGGAGAGCAGAGATTGCTACGCATTGTTCGCCGTGACCGAAGGGCTACAACAGCCGAAATCCCCACCAGGCAATGTTTCTCAACACACTGTGCAGCGTACATTGTTGCGTATGGGCCTACGCTGCCGGAGGCCGAAGCATGCTCCTGCACTAACGGAACGTAATCGCCAGATGCGTCTGCTATGGGCCAAGAAACATCGGAATTGGACACCAGAGGAATGGAAGAAGGTTGCATGGTCCGACGAATCACGTTTTCTGGTCCATCACTTCGACGGGCGTGTGAGAATACGCCGATTTCCAAATGAAACCCTTGCTCCCGAATGCGCAGTTGGACGGAGACAAGCCGGTGTGGGGGTATTATGGTGTGGGCAATGTTTTCATGGAGCACATTAGGACCCATAATCCCCATAGAACAATTCTTGACATCTGGAAGTTACGTGAACATGGTTGCAGACCAGGTTCACCCATTTATGGCAACAGTGTATCCTGCGGGGGATGGCGTGTACCAACAGGATAATGCACCATGTCATAAGGGTGGAATCGTCACGGATTGGTTCGAGGAACATTCCAGTGACTTTCAAGTCATGTCTTGGCGCCCAAACTCACCTGACATTAATTCAATAGAGAATTTGTGCTCCTACTTGGAAAACCAAATTCGTGCTGCCAAGCTACCCCCTCGCAATATGAGGGAATTGCAGGACCAGTTGGTGTGCGCTTGGTACCAGATACCTCAGACTACCTATCAGCACCTTGTGGAATCAATGCCACGGCGGGGGCCAGCAGTTTTGAGGGCTAAAGTGGGTCCTACATGTTATTAGCAGGGTGGTCATAATGTAATGGCTCTTCGGTGTGTATATATATATATATATATATATATATATATATATATATATATTCTATTTATACCTAGTTTATAAAATAAGCAACAAATAACAAATATGCTTTGATTTTTAAAAAATTAAGTACTTTAATAAGGGAGGGATATCTATGAAATAAAATGCCACCTTTACAGTAATGGGAAAAAAGCATTTTGAAATTATTCACAGATTATATATATTTAAAACTTGTCGACATTTCCTTAGGTATTAAAACAGCTACTACTACACAATAATTGTATTTAAAGCACCGCTATGTTGTTCAGTCAAAATAGCCAACATAAATTATAGCTATTAGGGTGTCCTATAAGTTTCTTTCACACCACTACACCATGCTGTTGTTACTTATGGCACTTCACAAGCCCGCGAACAGTTTTCTGTCAGCGATGTAAATCGAAATGTGCGTCCCTGTTTTATTTTATTTTTTTCCCCCTTCAGAAGCGCCAACTAGGCCTAAGAGTATGACAGCTACTTTGTGTTTCACATTCGCTTGCACAACCCCTTTTTACAGGGGGACACATTCATACACCTCACAGATAGAACACAGATGAAGAAAAATCATGACCGAACCGGGACGCTCAGGGGAAGACAAGCTACCATATGCCAGGACGCTGGCCGACTACATCATAGGACTTTAACTGGTTCTGTTTATATCAATTAAAATCGTGCATGATAAAGATGCAGGTTAATCTTTTAGATGTCTATTGCATGAGCATCGATCGTCTTAGAGTTATTTTAAATTATGTTTTGTTACTGAGACAGTCTCTTTTAAAACTATTTTCAGAGTAAAGGATATTGCAAACCAATTTTATGAAGTTTAAGGTAGTGGCGGATTTCCGCGCAGGCGATGGTGACGATCGCCTCGTGATTTGAGACCTAGGAAACCCTCAAAACCTACATCGAAGAGCTAAATTGGAAGCAGTTTTTTTTCCCTTTGTAGATTTGCTCAGAATACCCTCTTTTACCCAGAAAAGAAATAAAATTAAAAGGGAAAGAGTAAACCAAACATATGGGGGAATAGGCTTTGAATGGAAAAACTAAAGAGAAATCATTTCAAAAGTAGTGACGTTCAAGAAATTTGAAAGATTGGAAAAATTATAAAACTTGGGATGGATGAACACACCTCGAAATATTAAAACCATGAAGTCAAATGATTTGAAAATTCTTATTAATTCAGGGAGATATGGTATACCGAGATAAGGGACGATTTTAATGTTTTTTTTTCTTCTTTTTTTCCCGCGGGAACAAACGAGCAACTGCGTTTTATTTATTTGATTTACAATGATAGTGTACTCAAACGCATTATAATTAAAATGAAGTTTCTGTCAAATATCTGAATATTTAATATGATTTATTTCAAATTTGCTTTCAGTTCTATGAGATACATTTTTTTCTTTCGTTAGCTAACCGACTCATAAGTCAACAATTCTCATCTAACATAAGAAAAAAAAGGGGGGGGGGGTGAGCCTTCTTTTACAAGAAATGCCAGTGTCAGTCCTTGTACCGATAAAAGTGTGCTACATTGATCCCACTCTCGACTTTAGATAGAGAGGATGACATTTTTTTGTAGAGATTTTTGAGTATTTTCGTCATCTACATTTCCATTATAATTATTTTGTAGTAAAAATTAATATTTTGTTTAATTAGTTTTTTAATTTTAATTCAATGCTATGTAATGTAATATAACTCTGATATGTATGATAAAAAATATATAGCTCTGACTATTTTGTGTGTTTGTCATCCTAAGTAAAATGTACGCACTCAGCGAATAAATTTTTTTTAATGTTCAGAAGCATAGGCAGGAAACGAAACTTGAGGCAACGTGGGCATTTCTTTTTATATAGGGGCACATTTATGAGTTGGAAGGATCTTGAAAGTTGATGCTTCCATATGTGGGAAAAAGGGGGGAGGTTAAAGTAAACTGTCTCTTCTAAATTTATGATAATGATGCCGCGTCTGCGTTGCCTCGGAAAGAGGGGCGCAGTAACTTTTGAGGGTAGGACCCCTGACCACCCGAGGGCAGAAATGTGACTACTAGCTCGTATGAAGATGACACTCACAAATTCGCTTACATTACCCCTTTTTACAGGGAGGGGGGTCTTTTACATACCCCACAGATAGAACACAGAGTGAAGAACAACCAAGCCCGAAACCAGGACTCACAAATCCCGGAGAAGATGCGGACGCCGGCTTAAATTTATGTTCGAGGGAAATGCGGTTTCAACTGTCATTGGACAAACATCTCTTATTGTTGCCTACTGTTCAAAATAGGATAAGATCAAAGATTTAGGAGCAAACATTACGAATAAAAATTCAAAGAAAATGAAAAAAAAAAAATTATAGAAAATGAACAAAAATTTAAATGATAAGAACAAAAGCAATACGAATCGTTGTAAGCCGATTGGAAATTTAACCTTTTTGGAAAGAGGTATGAAGTCTTATTGTTTCACGCAGATTTGTTGTATTAATTATTTTCTTATAAAAACTTGATTTTCGAACTATTTCTAAGATCTGCAAACAAATTAATAATAAGTGTTCTTGATAAGATAAAAAATGTATTTAATGTATTTGAATATCGTGAACATTCTAATCATGAATTAGACATCGAGTAGAAATAAATCTATACACCGTGATAATTTCTTGTACACTATAACAACCTTAATTGTCGGAAATTACAAGATTTCACTCTTTTTGCATGATCATTAAAACAATTACAGCGATTTTGGTATAAATCAGTGAATTTTTATTAATTAATCGTACATTCGATATTAATTCGTTCTCTTTTTAATAAGTCAAATTCCATAAATCTTTTAAAACGATTATTTTAGTTATAAATTTAATAACCAGGGCAAGACAGATTATTAATATGGCAAATAATCAGCTTACATTGACATGAAACATTATTTTGCAATTATATCATTCAAAACTGTATGTGAAAGCTTTATCAGCTCATCTTAAATTTCAAGCCTAATTTTAAATTTTAAAATTAGGTCTGTCATTTGTTAAATTTATAACTATAATTTACACATTTTTCGGTGTTGAATCTGTCATTAAAATAACACGTTAATGCTTTCTATTAATTTTTCTCTGGTAGTTATAGCGGTAGTTAATTTTCAACATTCTATTTTATTTTTAATCTTCTTAAATTGATACCTGTATGGTGCTCATCTCTCCTTAAATCCTTATCAAATTTCATATTGAAAGTAAGAAAAACTTTCAAGATATTGAAGCTGAAGCCAGTTAGAATACCGAAAATATGAAATATAAAAAAAGTAGAAAAAAAAATAGTACCACTTTGATGAAAAGAACTTCGACAAAAATCAACCATTCATAATTAATGTTCATGATGTAATATCTGTTATTCTTATTTCAGAAATTTCTCAGAGGAGCAATATATATATATATATATATATATATATATATATATATATATATAAAGGTTCTTAAATCTTTTTTGACGGTAACTTAGAAGAAAGACCTTCAGATATTTTCTTAATGAACAAAATATGGTGATAATATTGAAATACATTATTTCAAAGATAAAGTACGATATTTTATTAAATATACAAAAACCCTTCAAACCCAACTGATATGTATAAATTGATTGTGGATGGCCTACAATCACCATTTCCTAACGTGGAAATATTTTTAAGAATTTTCCTCACCATGCCAATTTGCAATGTAAGCGGAAAGAGATCATTTCTTATAACACGTCAAGAACTATTTACAAAATACGAAGAGTCAACCGCATTTAAATGAGTTTTCACTATTATTCATTGAAAATGTAGTAATACGGGAATTAGATTATGAAAAATTGACAAATTCTCCAAATTAAAATTAAAAAAAAAAAAAAAAAGTGATATTTTGAATTTTATGGCCTTCAATACTTATTTGTTTTTGTAGAAATTTTATCTGTATTATTTTTGGCGTCTGTTTTTTTTTATTATTATTTTAATGCTACATAATATATATTTTTTGCCCTTCATAAAAAATATAATTTCTTGTTATTCTTTAGTGTTAAATTTTTTTTTATCATCATCCAAAAATATAAATATAATTTTACTTTCTATATCAGAAAATGTGTAAATAAACTGAATTTAGGATATCAGTGCAATTTGTGAAATATTTCCGTTTCTTTAAAATATTATTTTGAGGCATAATGCCTTTTAAAAAAAATAATTGATATCATAAATTTTTTTAGGGCTTTTTACAAGAACAGCTAAAAATGCTTTCACGAGAGTTAAAATTTCAACTAGATATTTTATTTTTTTGTACATAAATATTTTTAACACCTATTTTAAAATTTCTCTAAGCATTATTAAAAAAACCCTTAAAAGACGTAGTTTGATACATTTTTTAAAATTACCTGCATTGTTAAAAGAAAATACCACTCTATACATCGGTCAAAGGATGTTGACACTATTTATACAAAGTTTGAAAGAAAGGAAAATAAGAATATTTTCGCCTAATAATAACTGAATAGATTTGTCATTTTATCCTTTTAACAATTTTCTTATAAAAAAAAGGTGCATGTATATATAATGTAAGAATTGTTAAAAAGTAACAGCAAAGTTAAAATTAAGAGCAAAAATAAGTTTAGTTCCTATTACTTTCTTGTTATAAATAGAATTTACCTAGAAGAGGGCCTCAAAATAATTTAGTGCCTGTGGCCTCATGTTAAAATTCGCCACTGGTTTAAGGGAGTTGTATTAAGATTATTAGAATTTGGTTCAAGTGATTATGAGGCGGCAATTTTGATTTGAAAGTCGAAGAACGCAGTAACAACAGATACGGTTTTTATCAAAGCAAGGCTCGCTAGAAGTTCTTTATATAATGTGAGCGACACAATGTATACCACAAATATTCCCAGGGCAATGGTACATAATCAATTGATTAGTATGGGATATATCAATAGATGCGAAGGTACGACTTTAACCGGCTGATGGAAAGGAATTTTATGAATCGCCTCTTTACATGTGATTTGCTTCTCAGCGAGATTAAAGATATACTCTTTCTTAAAGAAGTTTGTCACAGGAGATGAAATTGGCGCTTTGCATCAAAATATGTATCAAAAACACATTTATCTAAAGACAACAGACCTTCATCTGCCTCGAAGAATGGGCTACTCCCGAAAAAAGTTTTTAAAAAAATTATCTTGTGGGATTAGAAACGTTTAGTCTATTACTATCTCTTTCCTCAATATTAAGCATAAAATCTGATAACTATTGCAATAAATTTGATAAACTGAAAGCCACAACAACAGAAAAAAGGCCAGAATGAACAAACTGACGAGAAATAATTTTTCATCGCAGCAATGCAAAACCACATGGTTCAAGACTGTAAAAGAGAAGTTGTTACAGTTTGACTAGGACGTTGTAACGCGTCCTCCATATCCCCACCCAGCCTTGTTTAAACTGATTATTACTTGTTCATGTCTGTTAAAAATTTCGTTATAATGTAAGCGGTTAAAACTCTTATCTACATAAATAAAAATGAATGCTTGTAAGTATGTCTCATGCGCTGCCGTGCCACTCATCCGATTGTGATAAAACTTCGACAACTTATTACTTGCACTTACGCGATGGTTACAGACACAAAACAATTATATAATACATAAATATATATTTTCTGATCTACTTACTGCATCTTTTAACCAAGGATTAACCTCCAAATAATTCGCAAAGGACACACAACCGATTAAGTAAAGATGATAAATTCAAGCTAGAGTTCAATATTTCGTAGCTATTGTTCGTAAATGTTATGTAAGTTGTCCTCTAAGCTGACAGCTTTATTAGGGAGTATGAGAGAAAAGGTTAGAGGAACCAATCCTATAGTCTTGAAATTTTAATTAAAAATTTAATAAAATTTAAGCGTTTTTTGCAGTAGTTCCAGGAGATATTAGTGTACAAAAAAATTTGCACCACTTTAATTTTTTTAATTGGAACTGTATCAATGATTTTATGACAAATATATTTTCAGTGTTTAGCCAATTTCAAAATAAAAAATTTTAATCACAATTTCTATCATTAATCTTGAGAATTCTGAACGAATATTATACGAATTACCAAAGATACAAAAAAAAAAAAAGTTTCTAACCTTACAATTCTCAAAGAACAGTAAGCATTATAATTCTAAAAGAGTACATAAATCTAAACGAATTTTTGTTTGTTCGTACCTTATGCTTCGCCGTACTATTTAATTGATTTTTATGCAATTGGCTAACTCATTGCTTGCGCCGGTGAGAAGGTTATAATCACAGTGCAGTTACCATATGTTATACAAAAATTAATCTTTGTTCGAATTCTATGCGCGGTCGTACTGTTCAATCGATTGCAATGAAGCTTGAAAAAACCTACTGCTTGCAATTCCATGGAGGTTACATTTTAAAATTAATAATTGATAAAAATCAAACAGTAAATGGAAAACGGCACATTCTATTCGGAATTAAGCGCACATATACCAAACAAAACAAAATTATTTTGACTGATGTCAGTCAATGTGACTGAAATGAAATCAAAAATACTTTAAGCAAGCACTAATTTCTTTCTTCTCTTTCTTTCTATTCAAAGGCAGCATGCATTTTCAAATTCTGAATTATTATTATTATTTTAATTTCAATAACACCAATGCATTAAACCTGAGGCTATATTTATGTAGATTATTTTTATTCACTTCAAATAATTCTAGTTGGAATTGTTTGTATAAAAATAGGCTGTTTGCCCCTAATTCCTTTGAATTTTTATAGGAAAAAAACAAGAGTTTTTTTTGTTCATGTTTATTTTGTGTTAAAAGTTATTTCGAATGATGAAAAATTTTGGTTCAGCCTTTATAAAAATTGCATGAAATTAAGAGTATGTTAAAAGTCACAAAATATTATTTAGAAAAGAAATAAATTATCATAAGTACACACGTAAATGCGAGAGTTGTAACTGTATTCGTTTTTTAATGAATTTTAAAATACTTCTATAGTAATAAAAAATATTTTTAATAAACACAATTACTATTATAAGATGGAATGGTTCAGATATTCCTTACAGTTAACACAATTTTTTAAAGCAATACATTTACCTCCAAAGTTTACTGTTATCTATACAAATAAAAATGAATGCTTTTATGTCCCTTATGCTTTGTCATGCCGCTCGTCTATTATATAAAAATGAATTTTTGTTTGTTAGTATCCTATGCGCTTCTGTACTATCCAACCGATTGCGATGAAACTTGGTAAAAGCTATTGCTTGCACTTCCAAGAAGGTTATATTTAAAAATTGATAATTGACAAAAGGCACACAACACATCACATCGGAATTAATCGCACATATATCGAACAAAATAAAATTATTATGATTGATGTCAATCAATATGAGGGAAATTAAATCAAAAATACTTTGTGAAAACGTTATTTTTTTTTCCTGTTCATTAAAGAATAGTCTTCTATACATTATATTGTCATTCAGCGTGCTCACTATTTTGCAAATCGCATATATTATTCAAAATTTATCTCACACATACAAAATAATATTGTTATTATCGATGCCGATCGAGGTAAGTTATATATAATGGAAATTTTCAAAATTTTGTTATTTATTTAGTGAATCTACAGATGACATTTCGATTATACAAATGTATATTGTGTTGATTGCATCGACAAAAAGATATGTTTTCAAACATTCGTCACTTAATAGATCTAACAGTGCAACATCTAGAAATAAGCGAATTCGAGCTTTTGAAACAAACGAGAAAGGATAAAAGAGCAATAAAGCAGATCGCTTACAAATTGAAAATTCACGTGTTTCAAAGTCTCAAGATCAACATGAGGCAAGAACTGAAAGACAACGTTTACATGCTACCTGATCACGAGTATCAGAATCTAGAGTCCAATATGAAGCAAGAAGTGTGACTACTATCCTTAAAAGAGCGTCGATTGGAGATGTGCTGACTCTACACATTCCCACAAGCATTCCTTTTTATTTCAAATGACTCCGTTTCCTAATCGACTTGAATCAACAAGGCTGAAGGTTAATCACTTCAAGTTTGCAGACTGAACCCGAAGTTTCACATAACCAGTTGTATGCTGGATGCTTACGAATAGAACAGTCCAGAAATGTATTTGTTTCTGCTGAAGATAGAAAAAAAAAATTCCTACCCTAAATAATGAATAATAAAGTACAAAAAAGAATAAATATTATTAACACTCTTCCTTTATATATTATTTAATTTCAATGAATGAATTTATTTCCGATACGAAAATAAATATCGTTATTTCTATTATTCCTAATTAAACAAAATAATTATTATAAATTTCAAACGATATTTTCAAAATTATTTCTTCTAAAGCAGCAACGCGCCGAGCCCAGCTAGTACGAAATAAAAATACACGTCTAGAAATACTTTGTAATGTAGAGTCAACAATTTTGGGAAGGAGGAATTACGAGGCTTACTAAAAGATGTAAGAAAGTAATAGAGCAGAATGGTTCATGTATAACACAGGAAATCAACATATAACAATAAATATATATTCTTTTCTTATCGAAGGAAAAATACTTCTCAGACACTCTAATATAAAGCAGGCACAGCTCACACATCATGATAACTTCCAAAGCTAATCGGAATTCCACATTATTACACAACAATAATTTTTCTTTGAAAGTTAACAAAGTCTGTACTTTTTGCATATTCTACATGTTACAAGAGAGTTTTTTAAACTTGCATGTACATTAGTTTGTTTGTTAATTGCTACATCAAAGACTGAATAAAATCTTTTAAGGAGATGCCTCATCACTTTTATTAATTCAAAATGTTTAAACTATACATACCTCAGACTCAGCACGACGTACTGTATATATTATTCAAACAAAATAAAATTGAAATAAGAATATGAAAACATACCTTTCATATACAAAACTGAGCATGGAAAATAAAGACGATGTAATTACCGATTTAGTTACTTCTGTCAGCAATGTCAATGGCGTGTACGGACATGTTTGAGGAGAAAGCCACTGGCTATAAAGATCAAGGAGAAAATGGAGACATGAATGTATATCCAAACCCATAGCAGTGAGACTCTGCTCTCTCAATTGAAAACTGGCAATTCCTCCAACACTAGCAGACAATGGACTAGAGTTAGAAGATGCCGATCCATCAAGGTCTTCACTGTCTTCAATTAAACCTGCTGCAGCATTCAGATATTCCAATGAAACCTATAAATAAAACTAATGAAACGTTTCATACATAAAATGAAACCTAAAAAATGGAATGCAAAATTATTATAACAAAAAAAAAAAAAAAAAAAAATCAGAAAACAGATCTCTGATGAACAGAATTTCGAAATTCAACATTTTCAACTGAAAAGCTACAATGTACATAAAAAAATAAGAATAATAGATAAGTAATCTAAATACATTCATAACAATGGCACAGTAGGATCAAATGCTAAAACACTGAAACAGAGTAAAAAGCGCAATTTTCAACAATTTGAAATTGCTATAGAAAAAAGTAGATTGCTGAACCGAAATGAGCTAAACATTTTAGGTGAGTTAATAATTTGAAAAAATTAGCAAAGACATTTTAATATTTAAGTCGCAGAATCTGTTTCATCAATATTTATAAAGGATTATAAATTTTTCTGTTTTTCATCACAACAGAATCGATGCAAAATGTGTCATAAGCTAAAAGGGCAAACTAAATTCACATGCATTTTGAAACTAAATAGTAAGCAGCATCATTAGTTTACTGCTAAAATCATAAATTATAATTACATGCATAATAATTTCAATGCAGCATCATATTATCAAATATGTCAATCATTAAAATAAATTATTTCAATTGAATATTTATTATTATGTGGATATTAGCGATAAAAAACATTGAAAAAACACTGTTATAATTATAGTGTTAAATCTTGCTTCACGAATGATTCGCAAAACGAAAAAAATAAAATGCAAAAAGTGGCTGACACAACGCGTAGTGTTTCGCAGAAGGAAAGGAGAAGGGACATTGTGACGTCATGTGCTGGTTTGGCTTTGAGCTGAGCGCATGTTTCATGAGAACCCAAATAACTACATGGATAATGTTTTTAGCAAGATAGCATTGTCGAAAGTGATTCTCAGGGGTTCAGGCCTGAACAGCTGTAATCAACGAGCCTTTGCCAAACGTATGGGCAATGGCAACGGCATCCATCTGGATGGTGAAAGTACATAGCCAGAACTATTGAAGAGCTCATGCAGCTGCATTCTGTGTTACTACAAAAAGCTACTGATGAGATTTGGCAGGAAAGAAATAACAGAAGCATAAATGCAACAGCCTTATATTGAATTAAGGGAGTTTCTGAAAGCATGGGAAATTATTGCCTCTTTATGTTGAGGAGCATTACTCTGATAAAGCAGTAACTATGCGTACTATAAATTCGTTTAATGATAATGTTGTGCTTCATTTTCAAAATTTTTGAAGTATAACTAAATTATAATACTACTAAAAGTAGTTCGAAGAATTTTAGACATACATAAAGAAAAGTTAAATTCAAAAGAAATATAAAATATATGTAGATTTTCCATAATTACCTGGCTTAAAGAATAAGAACCTGAGGTGGCCGTCCTTTCGGTATTCACATTCAGTATTTGTTCTTCTAGTCTAAATTTTAATGAAGTATTCATCAAACAAATTATTGAATTTCGAAAACAATCAATTTTCTCGCATACATGTTCTAGCATATATGTAAAATAAAAATGCAATCTTGAAAAATATTTTTTTTACTAAGCATCATTTCATTTCTAGTCGAAAATGACTGAAAAACAGAAGTTTGATCAGAGCAAAGATAGACAGAAAGAAACGAGAAGTATCAGTATGTAATAGAAAATGCTAATCTAGTATTTCTAGAGATGTTCACAAAAACGATAGAAAACGAGAACAAAGGTGAGAAAGTTAAATTATTTATAATTTGAAACGTTCAGAGAAAAAAAAAAGTTTATTACATGTGCCTCTCTCCCTCTTTTTATTTCTTATCAGTTTCACACAGACGTAATTAAAATCAGAATATTACATAAATTATATTTTTATCTTTACTATATTTTTTTAATAAACTTTTATTAAAATATATAATACCCTACTGGTAAATTCAAATCTGGATAAAACTATTCCGCTTCAGCTAGCAAACTATAACTTGAGAAATTTTATTCACATGTTAAAATGACAGCACTGAAATTCACAAAATGATAAAAATTAAATAAAAGAAATCAGCAATATAAGGTAGGCTAAAATCAAAATCAAAATTTTATTTTTATCTTTATGTAGGGATTTTATTCAATGCAATTTGTAGTAATTTTCAGCTGTTCAAAACCCAAAAAAGAGTGAAAAAATATCCTATTAAAACCTGAATGAAGCACCTTAACAAAAGATTTAAGTATAAAAGCGTCAAATAAGGCACTATTCGAATAATGCAATTACCACTTGAAATTGAGGAAAAAAAAGTCAGGATAATAGAAAAATTAAGAAATATTATGTAGAATAATGCTAAGTCTTAAAAATGAAAATTCTGGTTTAATATGCCCACTTCCTACATTTTATTCAAGACATTTCAAGTATTTTTGATTCCATATTTTAATCAAATTTTATACTTTTCATAACAATATGAAAGACAACAGCCAACAATTATTCATCCTAATATTTAGTCTTGCCTGATTTTAATCGTGTTGGAAAAACAACGTAGATACAAGAAGTTGGAAGAGAAATCGGGATGGGATTTTGTAAAGAATCCTAAATGAAAAAATAAAATAAAAATGGCAATAAGAACAATAGCGCTTAGTAAAGCCATAACTATTGGAAAAACATAGATGACATTCATAACTCTTTCATACGAATGCTGACAGTCAAGTATGAATCAATTACCAGGTTTTAACGGACTTCCTTTCCAATATTACGTAAAAGGGTTTTAAAACTTTCATAAATTTTCTTTTAAATTTTTTCTCAAATTTGAGGAAAGGGAAATTCTAGGGTTTTTAAAGACTTGCATTCCGTGTTTTTCGCCAGATCGAAATAATTTTTGGGTATCACTAATAGGGCCAGAGTTATGAATACCACAGGTGGGTAATCTCAACAAAAGAAAATATTAAGTCTACTAAAAACTATAAATGTCTGCAATTATTACAATAACAAAAGTATTAACAATGGAAAGAACTATTCATTGGTATTTTAGGCATATAAAAGTTAAAAAACAAAAGCTGCTGGTTTAGTAAAAATTTTTCATTAATAAGCGATGACAATTTGTACCTTTCGAGGCGTAAAAGTTTCTGTAATGCTGAGTGAATCGGAAGTCTAACACACATAAGTTTTTTACCGCACCTGAAATGAAATATAAATCATAAATTAATTATTGCAGAAATTTCTATGACAAATATGAAGTACATTTAAAATAGTATGATGGTTTTTTTAAATTATCATCGAAATTTTGCTTTTAGATAGTAGCAAATCTTTCATTTTTTTACCTGAATACATTTAATTTTTCTGACATTTAATATTAAAATTTACTACCCTATTTATCATTTAAATAATTTTGACCAATACTATTTATTAGTTACTTTTCAATCTTTTACTTACCATCAAGTAACAACATTATCCAACTATTAAAAACATTCCAAATAATGATATTGAAATTACAAAATTTCAAATATTTGAAATTGATTTCCTTCAATAGAAGTTGTTAGGAGTTCTCACAAGTGTTTTTTCAATAGTATGAATAAAAAACTGGCATTTATATGCCATTTATTATGTATGTTATTCTAACAGATCACTGGTATTAATCTGGATACTGAAAACAAAAACTGATTGAATATTGCAAGATTGATTAAGTAAAAGCACATATACTACTTCTAGTTAAACATTCTAAGAATGAGTTCAAACCAATCTATACCTATATTCAACAAGATAAAATAGAACAATTAGATGTTTTAACGAAACGACTTTAGGTTTACATGCAATGTGAAAATTGCATGATGCAAAAACAGCTCATTTGGAAAAATGGAAAGACACTGGTACTTGTGTTACTATAAGTCAACTGGCTTAATGGACATTAGCACATATTTTTTCATGTAAATTAAGCCACATAGAAATTAAATGACGATATAGTAAAATTAGGTGAATCAAGCCTAAAAAATATTATGCAAATAATATTTCATAAGACCAATTCAAAATTTTCTCTCACATGTTTCATGTATCTAAAAGGAATAAAAATTGGTTATAGATTGAAATAATACTTAAACATACCTATAATATTATACAAATATTATATAATGAAATTTTAAATAACATTAAGTGAGAAAACATCTAAAGAAAAGAAAAATTTTTGCTACATGGTGATACTACAGAGGTTAGCCTGTTATCTTATTTAGTAAAACAAATTTTGAAATTTCAGTTCTTCAAATGCTCTATTAATTTTATAAACTCACTTTGTATGTTGAAAGGCCAAAGGCTTATCACGAGGTTGTATCAAAAAGTAACTGTTTTGAGGATTTCCAGGTTGAGGTAGAAGCAAAGTTTGCAGTAAAAGTGATGTAATACTTTTTACGGCAAGGCAACTAGTTCTGATACGCTCTTGATCCTCTTCTTTCCCATCAATATCATCTACTGGAGTTGCACTTAAAACTCCAAGCAATGCCATCCAAGTTTCTTCAAACTGTTGGCGTGATATCCAACCTTAAGGAAAAACTTGAAGTCATTTTTTATTTACTCACTTGTTCCCCAAAAAGGGATATATCGAGAAACGTAGCATTTAAAATTATTCTTTTTCCATATAAAAATAGAAATGGCCTCTGGGATTTATAGATATTTTCTGTGATTAAGATTTATTCAGCAGGAATTTAAAACAATAGTAATTATCTAGATAATATATTGTGGATTACAATCATTCCTCTGTTTAGTAATATGAAGTTCTAATATCATACATTTTTTTTCTTTTAAGATATAATTTTAATCTCCCAAATAACAAAGTTTTCTATTATTTATCATAGTCTTATTTGTTACTAGTTGCAATTCCTTAATCTATTTAAATTTCAAATTCTATTCTACTTATTCCTGAGCTTTTAAATTAAAAATACTCAAACAGATATGCATACATTGTAGAACAAACTAGGCGAGATGATAATATCTGATCTAGTCATGCGCTAGTCACCATGATAGTCATTTTACGATTTAAATTTACTGATAGTAAGGCATTACTTATATTTCTTAATTAAAAATTGAAATAAACAAAAGTTTGAATTCCCTTATTAAACTAGAATAAAAAATTACCAAATTGCTTTTACATGCTCAGTTCAAAATGAAATAAAACTTATATTAATCTTTGATTGAAATTCTTTATAAGTTCTTTGAAAAATTTTATTTTATTTTAAGTATTAGATATATATCTTGTTTTAATTAACGTATACATAGAGGGGAAAAATATATGGAGTGAATTTCAGAAACTGAAGAGAAATGAACAAAAAGAAAATTTGGAATACACGATTTAATATCATAAAATTTAAGTATATAATTTGTAATAATTTCCATAAAGAAATTTAACTGAAAAAATTCTATTTAATCAACAATAAGAACATAATATCATAATACAAATTGCATTAATTACCAAGAAGATTAATTCTGTAAATAAATTGCTTTAGTACATCTCTATCCTGTAAATATTCACCAGGTGGAGGAGGAATATTAGTTTTGAGATTGCCAGAGAACTCAGGATTCCATCCAATAGTCCACAAGATTGGAGGCGTTCGTGCAAAGCTATTTACCAAAGGCAATCTTGCTAAACCTACATGAAAATTATTTTTTCATTTTACTCCATTCTTGTACACAATTCAGACAGTAAAACATGTAAAACATAAATTAGAATACACTTTAAACAATATATAACAGTTTCCACAAATAAATGAATAAATATTAAAAACTTTATAAAAAAACAAAAGTTGATGCCTGGCTTTCATAATGATTGAAACAAAACCATCAGATTAATTTTAATTTATTTACCAAACACAATATCTAAATTTAGGAAATTCGAGATAATGTATTGGAAATCAAACTTAAATTCTCTACTGATACATGCTTATTGAATTTTTAGAATCTATAAAATATTATGGGAAATAATAAAAATAATCCAATTAATAATAGCCGAAATTTTTGTGAAGATCAATTTCTTACCTCTTATCACACTTTTCAAAGGATTAAACAAGTGATCAGGTATATCTGTTTGATAATCTTTAATTTGTTCAAGCCAACCTATCATTTCAATCATATATATGCAGGCTTTTCGGGCTTGAAACTGCTCTACAAAAACATAAAAAGAGTAAAACTTGTAAAAAAAATTGTTTTTACCATGCACTTATCATTCAAAAATATTATTAAAATACCACTTTTTCATTTAACTTTCAATAAAACGTAATGTTGGAAAAATTAACCGCTATTAGGGTTCACCAATTTTAATTACTTTTTAAAAATTTATCAAAAAAAGTCAAGTATTTAAGAGCAATTCTACAGTGACTATATAGTGTTACATATAGAAATTCAATGAAAAAATATATCTTAATCAATTTTTCGACTTTTAAGGCATTTGCACTTTTGGATTATATGTCATATTGCGAAGAAAAATATTGTTTTAATGTAATGCTACAACAATTATTACTTAAACTATTATTTTATCTCTCTTGTTTGATTTTAATTAGTAATCAATTATTATTGTTCTACCATGATTCTATACTTTATTAATTTTTTAAAAAATTAATTAATAATTTTATTTTTAACAACTTTTAACTTGATATTGAACGGTTTTCCAATATTGTTGAGCTATTATTCAATTTCCTTGGTTTAAAGAAATTATGATTCAATTTTTGATTTTTATTTAACAGTTCTTATATCTTTAATAAAAATTACAAAACATTAACAGAGTTAATACATTTAATATAGCTTTCCAATAAAATAATGTTAGTACTTATTCTGTAAAATATTACCACTGCAATGATATCTTTAGATATGATTTGTAAAGCCTAACCTCCGTAAGACAGTTGGTTGGCCAACTTTAACACTTCTTTTGGAAAGTAAATTTAAATTTGTGTTTTAGAGCATTTTTATTTTTATGCTCTTCTAAAAAATGGGCAGAATGCATCTAGTTTTTAGAATTAATTTTCCTCTAATTCCATACTGAAAATACGAAAGTTTAATTGACATTTTTGGGAACCATTCATTTTTTTTTCTTGTCCTCTAGTAAGCTATCTATATACTCACTTGATTTCCGCATTTTAGAAAAAAGAATGCTCACTTTTGAGGGAAAAAGACCTGTTTCACTACTGTTATCTGGGAATTCTGTCCACAATTTGACGAGTTGTAAATATTTTTGGCTATCTAACATCCCTTTTGAATGTCATTTAATGATGCTAGGGCCGAGTATAAATTGCAGATTCTCTAGGATTATCTGTTGCAGGCATGACAATATTATATATGAGTTTAAAGGAGAAAAAAAATTAACCTCTAGCTTACGGCTGGTACAGCAGTTGTACCAGGATTTTTTTTACCTTTCCGTACGGCTCGGTACAACTGCTGTACCAGCAACGAGTTTCGTATTTTCTTTCCCCCCCTTCAGCTTTCCAGCTGAACCGTAACTGCCTGATAAAATTTCCTCCATACTGTGTCGTGCCTCTTAGGTTCGGGAATCACTATTGTAATCACTGTTGGCGACAATGAATCTTTTGACCCATGTTTTGGCGACATTCCTTTTAAAACTTCATAGGGGGGGGGGGTATATAATGAGATAGCATAATTTAATTTGTGACTAGTACACGATTGAAAACATAGTTCTTTTCCTCCTTCCCTTTAAAATAAAACTGAAATGAAGAAACTGAAGACACTCATTTGATAGAAATTTTTTTTAAAAAATATATTTGATAAAAAAAATTAGTTTAGAAAATTAACGCAACTTCTTTTCAGCCCTAAAAATTAAATAAATTATTAACTGCAATTACAGCAAAAATTATGTTTTAGGAAATAAAACAATTTTTTACTTTTAACTGATAAAAATAAAATATTTGCTTTCAAACAAAAATTGGTTAAAAAGACTCCTTTGTCAATAAACAAAACAGTGCTTAACAACTAAAAAAATTTTATGCAACAAATTAATAAATTTATATCAATATATGTTTATAGTTGAGTACATCTAATCGAATGATAAATATTTGATCCAAGAATTATATGATGTTGCGTATCATGCAATGCTGTAATGAAGGTAATCGGTGCCCAAGACGAAATGCTACCTACAATTTTTTTTTCAGCTTTAAATTTTCATACTTGAACTCGATATATTTCTGCTAGAAATATATTTCGGTTATGATGTTTAATTAAACTCTTGGTTTCATCATTATTTGTTATTATTTATGAAAACGATTGATTTAATATTTCATAATTATGTAAACGTTAGAAAGTTTTAAAATATTGATGGAGATTTATAAAATCTATCAAAGTAATAATTAGTTTCTCTATGTGTTAAAGTAACCGAAAAGAAATATTAGAATCTTGTACCTTTATTTCAGTTCTCTGAAAAATAATTGGACACTCAAATTATTCCGGAAATATTTGCTTTGAAACAAAACAAAACTGCATAAAAAAGTCAGGAATTCTAGATTTAATTTTAGCATTTCTCAAAGATAATCTAAACCACTTTTTAGTAAAGATACTAGTATTGAATAACGAATGCTGATAATCGAAAATGTTATACAGAAAAAAGACATTCAAAAACAAAGTTAAAATCTTTTTAATTTAATATGAAACAATATAATTTAATATGAAACAATATAATTTAATTTATAAACTTTTTAATTTATGAATCATATCTTATGTATCGAATTCTGAGTAAACTCTTTGAAGTCTTACTCTTGAAGTTATATTGATTGTCTTTAATCTGCTGATTACTTACTTATCAGTAAATTTTGTGCAGAAAAAAAAAATGTTTATATAATTCAGCTACCGAATGTCTACTAAACTCAGCATATTTTTTAAAAAAATACTACTCTGCAATCAGAAATTGAAATTCTCTGCATGCAATGTTTTCAATTGAAATGTTAAGAATGTTACGCATCGGCAGTACAATTTAAAACCGCTACTAGTAATTTACATTACTAGCGGTTCGATCTATGTCGGGAATAAAAATTATATTCGATTATTATGGGAATAACATATTGTTATAAAAAAAAATTTAAAGATATTTTTTATTTACAAAACATTAGAGAATTGTTATCCGTGTAATGCACGAAGAGATGTGAATACTTAAAAAAAAAAAACAATTAGGATCTTTAATATATATGTATACATAATATACATAAATCTTTACATGTTATTAAAATAGATGAGTTAAAATTATAAAATTAAAGTAAAATTCACACTGCTGTGTTCAAGCAATGTCAGTTAAATTCGTAGCTTCAGTAATGCTTGAGAAATTGATTTAATTTTAAGTACAATTGAAAATTTTTTTGTTCAATGTACTAAAATTTTCAGCGTATATCGTATTTGCAACTTATTTACTGTCATAATATTTAATGCAATACAGAACAGAATTTATGAAACAATTATCAGGGAGGAAAAAAAAAGATAAAACTGCGATACTAGGGTTCAGCAAAGACGAAACCGCAGGTAAAAACAACCCCCTTACTACGAAGGGGACAGATGACCAATTAACTCTACGGGTGGTTGAAATCGAAGATTTTATCTTCAACAACCGCCCTTAAAAGAAGGGGAAAGCATCTTTTAGTCTCTAACACTAAACGCCGTATTCAAAGGGAACTTTTTCGAGTTTTGGTAGCCGCAGCCTAAAGGTTAATGGCATTTCATCATGGACACTCAGCATTTAGATATTGCATGTCAGTTAGGGAAAAATGATAGTAAGACAAAATTAATTACGACCGGATCTTTCAAGATAATAAAAATATGAGGGTTAGATCATAGAGCTGATATATAAATGGAGGGAGCTAGTCGATTGTTTCCTGTCTCAAAAAGTGTGCCCAGCATGAGTCATGTGATTTTAGAAAAATCTGGGAGTAAGAACACCTTTTTGGCGCCATATCGCAAATGTTGGCATACTCAAAAACTGCCGCGCAACATTTTGCTTCCCGGCAATGGGTCCAGTCGGTTTTCATTTCCGGTTAAACCAACCGGAAATCCTATAAAAATAAATCCTATTTCATTTCGTAAACAGTTTATATTATGTATATATATATCTATCTTACACCATTATTCGAGTTAAATTATATTTAGATTTTTTACTTTGTTTTTGTGCAATAATTAAAAGTAATTATTTTTCTTCTTTAATTAAATATTTTATTTCTTTTCTTTGCCTAAAAACATTTCAAGATTTTACATTAGATGCTCAAATGCTTTCTATCATTCTCACAAACAGATAAAAAACAGCTTTTTAAAAATAGATTATTAAAGTGACGTAAGTTTTTTTTTTTTTAAAATTGTTTAAAAAATGTTTTTATTCATATTTGCAATATAAATTATAAATATTGAACATTTTATACAAAATGAATATTGACAGTCAAACTAGAGCTTATTAAAATCACAAAAACAACAACAAAAAAAAACAATAAAAATTACAAATATTTTAATTATTAATTTATATTTGTAATTAAATATTGAGATTTTATTGTACGCTTTTATTAATAAAGCATTATTAAGGAAAATTGTTCTATAAGGTAAATATTCCATAAAAAATTGTTTTGCAAAATTTAGATTGGATTTTATATTGTTCACGATATAATACAATAATTGTGGTTAAAAAGAAACAACATATTGGAAATTTTAAAGAACCTTATTTGCATTAAAATAAACAAACAATTACTAATCGGTCAATAATGTTTATGTAAACACTTGTATTGGCGAAAAAAAATCCCGCCAAGCTTGTAGCCAAGCGCCTGCAACACATTCGAGATTAAAATAAAGCAAGTAGCAAAATATAACGCAGTTACATCAGTTTAAACGAAGCTTAGTAACATGTTAAATAAATTCAGTACAATAACTAAGCCAAACTATGAAATATTATTGAGTTATAACACCAAAATCACTGAGTGATCGATGTTAGGAAATTTTAAATTGACTTAAAATGGATACAAACAGAATATGTTGACTGTAAATAACTATGAAATGATACAGGACTATCCTTAGAAGCTTTTTCTTTGCATCCAATTGCACAGCAATAGGTAACCATGGCTTAAATAAGTTTTAAATTCCAACAGTTAAAGGCGGGAAAAAATCTGCCATTGAAATATAATGGGGAACGGAGAATGTGGTTACAGCTAACACAAATTCTGTCCCAAAGTCACATGATTTTATCTTGTCCTACACGAAAATAGGGTTGCACTCCCTCTATCAGTATCCTAGCTCTATGGGTTAGATATATAGCGTATGTCCATATTTATTTGCTGCCGGATCCACCTCATCTCCAGTGGGGAGGTACGAGTCGCTTTCTTATATGAGTGGCTACGAACGTAATATAACCGTTCGTCCACTTTCACCTATTTCATTCACCTAGTTCCACTGCCGAGCGAGAATGGTTAACCAGAAGGGTGAAATTATCTTCCAAAGTCCCACTTATTTGCTGTGACATATCCCTTTAAAAATTTCACTGTTGAATCTATCTAGCTCCATAATTCATTTTTGTCTAATCATATTAAACAGTCAAATAAAACTTTTATTTTAACTACAAATTCAACTATTCCAAATAGATAACTGCCACTGAATGTATGTGTTGATTATCCCTTTTAATGGTTTCCTAAATACTTTCTTTTATGATACGACATATGCATAATCTTAAAATAACAGACTATGCCCTCTTTCGCACTGGTGCCTCCACATGTATCCGAGATTGATTTGATCGATTTCTGATCAATATCGATACCGGTATGACCAGACATGGACCATTTCAAGAAAATAAAACGTATAGGCCACCTACTGATTGAAGGGAAACCAAATGACTAAAACGACTCCTTGATGGGCGCATTCTGAAAATAATAAATTCCATACTTAGTTACTACCATTATTATTTTTTTCTTCTGCAAAATTTTATTTTTCAGTAGCTTTCTTTAATTGGTCTTAATCTTTTAAGTTTTTTTTTATTTCTTAAAATGAGGAAGAGTGTTACTTTAAGGGAATTGATATTCAAATTTTATATTCATTCTTTTTTATTAGTTGTAGAATAGCTCCATAAAATGGGGATTAATTCAAAATGGGAATCATATAATTAGATAACATGTGACTAGTGACATGTAACATAAAGCCACATTATAAACAGACAGAAAAAAGAGAGTTTTGAAAGCAAGGAAAGAAAAGTGGTAAATTAGATGCCATTCACAACTGTACGTTTTAGATATCATTTTATCAATGAGTGCTGTATTTTTTAAGTTTACAAGAAGGTACTATATAATAATAAGAGTAGTTTACGCAACTTTGCAGTTATATTTCTATTTTGTATACACACATATAGTCTGGAAATGAGTTTTTATGTTAATATCTGTGAGAAGTACATTTAGCAAAAAGAGCAGACCAAGAGGAAGAATCCTCACTTAAAACAAGAAAAAAGACAGAGACAAACTGCATTGTATTGGGTAGATTTTTTTTTTAATTTTTCATCACATTACCATATGGGATTAATTAGCAGATGCCATGACAAACATTTACATTTAGGAGCATTACTTCCAGCTAAACAGTAGAATTACTAAGCGTAATTATACCTTTTCAACAAATTCAACTGCTTAGAAAAAATAGTTAGGCATTTAATTAAAACTTGGACCTTAATATTCTGTATATCTGACAAAAAGTAAAGATATCAGACTTATCTCATTTACCTATCCCTAATTTAAATTCTTATGATCTAACCACTATCAGCATAATCTTTGACAAATTAAATTCATATTAGAATGCCAAAGAAAACTTCAGAAATATAACAGAGAAGAAGTGACTATTTTTAATTCTTAGCGATAGCATATCAACTCTCAGCCACCACAGTGAAGAATCATATTCATATTATACAAAGTCAAGAATACATAAAATTCGAAGATACACAAAATTCGAAATATTATGCCAGAAATTCTGCTTGCGTGTAATTACGTATTTCCTCTAAATTTTTTTCAAATAATGTTCTAAAATGCCAAACGAAAAGAATGAAATGTTCCATGAAATCGAAAATAGCGATGAAGAATTTGATTGACTCTTTGAACATTGTTTTAAAAATATTCATTCTGGTAATTCTGATAATGATGTAATTCCAATGAAGTGGTGAGTGACTTTAGAAATTTCCAGAGGTAGTATAATAGAAAATAAGAATGGTAGAAATTTATAAATCTAAACTGCATGACACTCACCTATAAACTTAATATGAGCACAAATGCTTAAAGCTAGGAATTATAATTTCTTTGCAAGTCTGTAAGAAAATGTGTTAGTTCATCAAATTTTAATGAAGACTGATTGAAACGTCGAAAGTTTCCTTCTAACCTTAATCTTGATATTATAAGCATTTGCTATCCATTTACTAAATAAGAACATATTTTCCATGGTGTCAAAAAGGTCGCATACATTATTTTGAAAAAGAACTGGAATAAGATAAATCTTGGAGGAATTACATAATACAGTGTTTGAGTCTGGTAAGTTCCCATGAACTATATCTTGCAGCAATAGAGAGATCAATAATAATATCACGACAACAATACATCAATCTCATTAGAATAAAACATTTACATAAAACACTTTAATTATATATATATATATATATATATATATATATATATATATATATATAT
>JAPMOQ010003938.1:0-11602 GCA_026543055.1 Argiope trifasciata
GATGAATTGAACTGGAAGCAAGCTTCAAAAGAAAAACTGAAAAAAAAGTACATTTAAACTTAAAAAAAATTAGTATATTTCAATTTAACACTGCATAAAGAAAACATTGAAAATAATATATATATATAATCGTCTATAGCTATATTTTATAATTTTTTGTATTTTCTAATACAAATTTTGAAGTTCAATAAAATTTATCTAAAGTTAATCCAAAGGTAAATCATGCAGAGGGAAGGAATTGTTTTTCGACATAGATAAGAAGTATAGATAGTAAAATTTTCTAAATATCAGCGAAATATAATTTAATAAATAAAGATGCACATGAAATGATGTAGAAGTATTCAGAACAGATTTCATGTTTGCCGCTTGGTTTGATTTAGTTATTTTAACGTCTCGTTGTAAAGCAACACTTGGGCTATTTTGGGATGGGCTCATAATTTTGAACCACGGTCAGATAACAAGGACGACACCTGAGCTGGCATCCCCCTCTCCACACCACACCAGTAGGAGGACGTTTGACCTGACAGATTTAATGAGCAAGAGACCCCTTACACGACTGTTCTTCGGTGGAATCGAGACTCGAACTTGAAACCCTGCGGTTCCGAAGCTGCATGTTTGCCGCAATAAACTGCAGATTAATGGAGTTAGATTAAAAAATTAAATGAACTAACGCACAGTTTTGAGCTATAAATAATATTACATAAATGCGGAAGCAACACTTACTAAGTGCTGCTAACTAATGAGCACTTTTGATCTACTCTGGTTTTAAAAGTAAACATTTCCATTTCAATGAGATGCTTAGCTCAGTTTGGCAAGATTTCGGCTCAATTCACTCGTTCTAAAGTGACTGCGAACTATCTCGTCCATCGCATTTTTGAATTCAAGTTAGAACCAGAAATATGTCTAATATTATTAGCAAATAAACATAATGCAATACTTCACTTTGATCAAAGAATAGCATATGGAACTCAACGTTCAAAATTTTGTTATTAATTTTTCATTAGGCATTGCTACAATAGCCTACTAATATCTATATCTATATATCTATATCTATATATCTATCTATCTATATATATATATATATATATATATATATATATATATATAAAGAGGATAAAATATTCATCTTGTATTCATCTATGCACAAAACCATAAAAATATATATAAATAAACGCATTAAATAATAGACTATGGCAAGGCGAAATTCAAGATTTAATTTAGAAGGAGCAGATTCAAAGGATAATAGAAAAAATATTTTTCCACTTGGATATGTTGATAATCATACACAAGTTTTAGATTCATTTTAGATTCATTTTTACTAAAGTTTTGGTGTTTTATATTGATAGATGAGTTACCAATTCTTGTTTTTCCTCCTCATTTCTGAAGATAATCAATTATAAAAATTTGCCTAAACTTATGCATATAAATCGTTTATAAGTGAGATTATTGGCCCTAAATAGCAATAAAACTATTTCTGTAGCATTTCATAATATAGCATTCTTATTATGTATAAAATTTAGCCACTTGTGCTGAAAAGACGTATTACATACGTCGAAATGTTTTTGTCACCAAAACGCAGACGACGTGTTGTACACGGCGGTACGCAAATAGAACAAAAGTAAAAAGGATTTTCGCGTCTCACCAATTGAGATTGTTTGCCGAAGTACAGACTTATTTCAAAAATTAAATAATTTAGAATATATAAATCTATTTTCTATTTCTATAAAGTATCGAATATTTTGTATGACTTCGAAGTGGGTTACAGTGAACTGTTTTTGTACGCGCATCAATGAATATTTTTTCCTCCGTATGTAGTTAAATTATATAAAGAGTGATTTAAGACTCAAACGATTAGCGCCCCGCTGTGAGTAAAATCTAAATGTTTTTACTGCTAAGTTATTGCACCACATTATAAACAAATGCAACATTTGTCATACAGATGAAATATTTGTCATTCCTGTCAAGGAATTAAAAAAAATAAAAATGGAATAAATGGTGTTTAAATAAATTATTTGATATCGAAGCAATATTTGTGTTTTCTCAGTTTATTCTTTTTCATGCTTCCCCAAATGGGAATATTTAATAAGAATATCATAAATTCTGCTGCAACTTACCAAACAAGCGATGAATTTTTATCTTCAGGGCATCCTTTTTGTTTGGGATCAATACTGGAAATATTTCCTTCGACATGGGTTATTATGTCTATTATCGGCCTAGATCTAAAAACAGAAAATGTTTATTTAAAAAATATATTTTTAAAACTTTCATTAAAAAACTTCCTACAAAAGAAAACAGATATGTAAATTAAAAAATAACTATAAGCGAATTAATAGTTTGACATTTAGATTATATATAAACATGGTTTAATACACCATTAATTACCTTAGCAATACGATACTGTCACTTCCATAAGCACCAACTAACAGATCCGGATAACCGTTGCTGTCTAAATCAATTCCACCAGACAAAGAATAGCCAAATGTGCTCAAATCCCTTCTCGACCGAATTTCTTTGGCGAGATTTTCCACTTTAATGACTTGCGAAGGCTCCGTAATAAGTCCATTTTCGGATCCTAGATAAATGTAAACGACTCCTTTCTCTTCGTATGGAGCACCAATTGCAAGATCTGAAAAAATACATGAACGCAGATAAATGAAATGAAAAAAATATTTGTTATTAATAAACAGCTACTACTACTAAACTTCTAAAACTACTTGTTCCAACCTTAATAGTGGCCTGAAAGGAACAGAGAACATTGATCGATGCTTTTTTGAAAATTAATTTAATAAAATAAAGTTTTTAAAATAAGCAAAAAAATGTTAGCATGTTTAAAAAATATTTATAAATCGATCTGGTTGCCAAAATAAGGAGGTCATTTCGAGCTTTGATGGTCTATTAAAAAAGACAAATTTCGAAAACGAAATAAATAAATTCAGTATCAAAAATTTTATATTGATGTTGCTATTTTTCGATATAACCGTCGTGAATATTCAGGCGTTTGTCATTTGGGTGGACCTAGATTTAAAGAAGAAGAAATTTACTAATTCGATCAGGGTACCAAAATAGGAAAGCCTTGGTTTTTTTTTTCTCTCTCAAGCTCGAATGGACTATAAGTGTAAAGAACAAAATGAATTCCATGTCAGAAATTTTGAATTAACATTGCTATTTTTCGATTTAGATATTCGGCATGAATATTAGGCATTGGTCAAATGGGTGGACTTAGTATCTCCACCTCTCTTCGAAGAACACTGCCGCCAAAGATATGAGGCAAACTTTAGCGTTTCTATTAATTATCTAATTAGCCTGAAAGCTCTTTTATTATTATTTTTAAGTTTTTTTACATGAATATGAGCTGGAATACTAAAACATTTAAAATCCAGTGTCAAATTTAAGAATGCTATTCAGTCAAATTACTGCTTAGGATTCTGATATCTTTTGTTTAATTTCTAACGACTTGATTTAAATTCATTGAGCAAGATCTTCGACTCTGATAATACCCTTATCCCTCTTTATGAAAAATGCGATATTGAATCGAGTAATTTTCATCTTTTTTCTGAATTGAAAAACTAGTAAAGAAATCAAAACAATTCTTCTAAAGAGTTTTAAAGGAATGTGAAGGCCAACACTGATCCTTGACGATAACTTTATGTAAAGGAGACCGGAATGACAAATGACACCGATGTGACAAATGACCGAATCTTTATGACGATTATGTTAAAAAGTAATCATGATTAATGCATAATATTTGATAATAAGTTCAATTCTATTTTCTTATTCTTGTCTTTATTTTGTGGTCCATCGATGCTAAAGGCATAAGTGGTCCCTGGTATTAAACAAAACTAATTAATTAAAAAAATTGAACATGTCTAATTACAATACAATAAATTGAACATGTCTAATTATTAACAGATATTTTTAAATCATAATTTATGAAAAATATAATAGGTTCAAAAAATATAATATAAAATAATATTCATTTAAAGCAATTTTAATAAATACAATGTTTTACTTAAAAGTATAGGACGCAAAAGGAAATGGTTTAATATAGAACATTTAAAATATTATATATATATATATATATATATATATAATATATATATATATATATATATATATATATAAGGTTTACAGCAAAAAAATATGCTTCAGACTAAATTAGATATCAAACAAAATGCCACAAAATCTCTATAAAAATTTTATAATATAATTTTAAAAAAATGCAAAACCAAAATTTATGACTGTTATTTACTCATTCGTTTGGTTTGAAGATTTTATATTTAATTTTGAATTTTACCTGGATAGCCATCTTTATTCAAATCACCTAAAGAAGCCAGAGAAAATCCAAACTGCGATTCGGATTTTCCAGTCAGTTTTAAAGGTTCTGTTTCTGGTGTTATGCCCTGGAAAAATATCGTGTTGAGTATTCATGAGATTTTGCTTTCTCACAAAAACTATATATTTGCAAAGATAAAATATAAATTTCTGTATATTTCAGCAAAATAAATTGATAAACAAATAAAACCACATATTAGATATTTAATCTTTAAAATAAATATATAAAAAATATAGTTTTTTTCTGAAGAAAATTAAAATTAAAAATATTAAGCTCCAGGTAATATCACTATTAAATTGCATAGAAATTCATCTCTTGTAATGTTTTTAAATGCACTAAATTAAACTGAAAGTGAAATCTGCATGCTTACTTCTTCAGAGTTCATATAAATATAAACTGCACCGCCAATTCCCTTTGAATAGTAAAAAGGAGCTCCAACGATAAGATCTAAATACCTGTAAGAAAAATTATAAAGATTTAGCGCCAATAGCAATAATTTATTCTTATTATTTTCATACTAGCCGTTGTAAAGCGATTCTTCCAGCATTTAATGTATATGAATTCTAAATGAATGTGTAAATAAGGAAAAGGAAAACAATGAAATGACAACACAAATATTCAAAAAAACTTTTACAAGATGTTATGTTTTTGTGTTTAACTTAAAACTATTATATAGCTTGTTATTCAGTAAAATATTTTACTTTACAAATAATTAATGAATATTTAAAGAATTATTTATTTTTTAATGTTTATCAAATTTTATTTATTCTTAAAATATAAATAAACTCGCTTAAAAGTGCACACTTCAAACAATAATTTAATATTCTTTTAAAATGACTTAAAAAATTGTAAATATTAGGTTGGTGCGTATGAAATGTCGGATTCTTAAGTGATTGTATAAAACTGCATATCTTTCTTCAAAAGCTGTTTATTCAAAAAAAATATGCTCCATTCGCTTCAATACACTTCTCCCAACGAGATTTTAAAGCGTAGATGCCTGTCTTAAAAAAATTTTGGTCTTTAGAATTAATAAACTCTGATATCGAGTTTTTTAGACTGTCTTCATTTTCATAGTGTTTGCCCCTTAAAAACAGCTCTAAATGCTTGAAAAAATGAAAATCGGTCGGCGAGAGATCCGGTGAATATGGTGGATGCTGCAAAACTTCATATTCCAGTTCGTTCCAGCTTATTTCGCTCTGTCAGTGCGTGCGGTACCCACTTCTCCATCTTCTTAACCTTGCCAATCTCAGAAAGGTGTCTCAATATCGTTGTATGGTCAACTTTCATCCTGATAGCAAGTTCCCTCGTGGATACGGCTGGATCTGCTTCCACTAGAGCCTTCAGGTCATCATTCTTCACAGACGTTTTGGGTCTTCCGCGCGGCTCATTTTGCAGTGAAAAATCGCCAGTCCGAAATTTTTCAAACCAACGCTGCACTTTCCGATCGTTAACCGTATTCTCCCCAAACGCTTGGTTTATGTTGCGTGCAGCTTTTGCAGCACTATTACCAAGTTTGTACTCATATAAGAAAATGACGCGAATGTCGGCAGAATTCATATCGGCAATAAACTCAAAAGAAATAACAAAAGGGAAGACCTTCGAGAAAACCTATTTTGCTGAAATGAGTCTCTGGCAATGGACAATACGACTATGAATGAGGTTATGCCAAAGACAAAAGTATAACGAAAACAGGGAGACAAACGTCCGCATGTAAAGAGAATCCGACATTTCATACGCACCAATCTAATAATTTTAAGAGAGGAATTCTGTGAAATAAAACAATTTTCCCGAAAATGTATTTAAAATCATATCTTTACCAACATCATGAAATAAAAAAAATATTACAGATGAATTGCATATAATGTAGATGAATTTTACAAAGCAGCCAAATGAGGCATAATAACTCACAATAATCAAAATAACGACAATTTTATAATTCAATTAAAAAAAAAATAGAAACGCAATTGATTGAAATAGTAAAAAAAAAAAAAAAAAAAAATCAAAACAATAACATTGTAAAAATTTTAGGGCAGTATCTATACCCTAAGATATCTTAAAATGCATTTTAAATGACTTTCAGAGATTTGTTCTCATTATTGATTTCTTGATATAAAATATAATATAAAGAACAACATAAATAAATAAAAATGATAACATAATTAAATATAAATTTAAAAATGTTATTTAAATATGACAAATACGAATTAAATGAAAAAAAGTAATTGAAGTTTTGAGATGAAATGAAGAGCCTGAAAAATCACATGGTTAACAACAGTCATTTTAAATTCAATTCGTGACACCGAACGGCATTGTTCAGGTGTTAATGTTTTGCAAGCTAATCGTCTCATCGACATGTAAATGCAATCCTTCTTAAATTTTTTCAGACAATGCTTTTGTTTTGTTATGAATGACATTTTCAACACCAACAACAAAAAAAAATTAATATCAATAAATTTCCCCATCAGAAAAGTATATCTACTTAAGTACGATATTAAATTTTATCATAAAAGTTTCCATGCATTGCATATAATTTAGATGAGTTGTGTTTGAGTTAGTATGCAAACAGGTTAAAAATTCTTGCAATTAATATGATTTATAATCAAGAGAAATTTAATTAACTTCTTTCTCGTTGATTGATTACAAAAATATTTCTTGGAAGAGAATTCAATGTTCTCCGTTTTATTAAAGATAAATATAGTTTTTAATGATAAAATGGATTAGAGTATTCACAAAATATGCTTATTTAGTCTACTATCAATATTTGAGATATATACTCAAAATAATTGTTTTCTTTAAATATTATGCTATTTTTAAAAATTAACCTAACATATTTAATTATGCAATATCGTCGTTCTATTTCAGTGCAATATCATGCATATTATGAGATGAATTTCTCAACTCTCAGCTTTATTCGGATGCAGAGAAAAATATCGGACCAGACAAGTTTTTTTTCCAAACTCTTGCGTCATACCAGAGGGAGGAAATTTGATCTTCGATAACATATTTAATGTTATCCTGACTCTTTAGAGGAATTGACAGTCGAATCTGAAGTCCTGGTCAAAATTTTACCATTAGATAATAATGACTCCAAAACTCAGAAGCAGCCAATTTCTATTCAGACAAAAGTGTGTAACTGTGTGTGGTCATTTTACAGACGAGACCATTTGACTTACAGCTGTGAAACTTGCCACATATGTACTCGGGGCATGTGGACAAGAATGGGAATGTGAACCTCGATGAAAGTTTTTCGAATTTTAAATAATTAAAAATCAAACGAAATTTTGGTACTTTTCGGCCATACCGTCTGAAAATATTCTTGCTCAAAAATGAGTTTTACAGCATTTTACAATCAAAGATTGTCTCTCATGATGATAAGTACATTATAATTCGTACTTTGTACATCATAAATATCAATATCATTGAAGCAATTTTACCATTTACTAGGATAAAATAGCAATTTATGTATTGACTCTGTTAACTTTTCCCCAGACGAGCCTAGTACAAAGTAACAAAAACTTGCCGATAGTAAAACGGCATTTGGAGGCCGTCTGGCTTTTAGATTAGAACAGAGTTTCCCAAACTTTTTTGTGTCGTAGACCCCTTGCCATGTTTTTCCGTATTGAATAGACCCCCTACTTACCTGATATTGATTTCCTGCAAATTTCTAACTGTAGTGAAGTTTACTGTTAAAAACTTAAAGTAAAAACACATGTTAATTTATACATTTATTAATTGAATTTAAATTTATACTACTCAAAATAAAATTTCGTATCTGTTATGTAAAATCTATGTAACATGAAATAAACTAACATAAGCAAAAAGTCAATATTTTTAATGAGAAGGATGAGCCTGATGCTTTAACAATAAATTATCAACATTTGGCGTCAATTTTGTAAGGGTTAATCTTAAATCTCCTCGGCTGATGATGTCCAGTCTGTTTCTTTTATTCGTTAAGAGATTAGTAACAGCGCTAAACCCCTTTTCCACTAGGTTTGACGATGGAAAGGAGATTAAAAATTTCCTCGCTATATTCCATAATACGGGATAAGTAACGGGTATGTTGCAAAGAAGCCAGAATTGCTGATATCCGTTTTTAAACTGAACCTTAAGTTCTTCGTTTGTACTTAGTTCTGAGTAAATAGGTACTATCAGTGTATGTGTTGAGATTTACTATCTTGGATCCCCATTTTCATTTCATGGACCCCCAAATTTTTTTTCCGCTGACGTAGACCCCTTGCAGGTTGTCATTGACACCTAGGGGTCGATATAGATCACTTTGGGAATCACTGGATTAGAAGGACGTGAGTTCAATATCCGCTTACAACAAAAGGAGCATCGCAGGTTCAATATTAATTACAGCAACAGAATTTATTATATGCAAATGCCCAGTTTGACCTTCAGTGCCATCTGCCTTTTCCCTAATACGTTGTGAAGTTCAGAAAAAGGGACTACTAGTTTTGTTATTAACCACAGTTGGAAATCAAGAGTTCTTTTTCAAAATTGTCGAGCAGCGCTGAAGGAGACGTTTATCTAATTATACGGATAAATGCTGTTGTTCTATAAAATTAGATTAAATTTTTTAAAATTTTAAAACTCGAGTCAGAACCAAAACGGCATAGTAATGTTTTAAGCTTGTTTCATCTGCCTCCATTATTAAAAATATACTCTTTAATTACTGGAAATATAGAAGATGTGTATGAAATGCATACTTAAAACAAACGGAATATTCAAGCATATGAATATATCTATCAACAAATAAAAATTATTATAAAATGAAGCTAAAAATATTTAAAAAAATATTTACTAAAATTAGAACAAAAAAGGATAAAAATGAAATTGAAATGACTGGAGATCGAATTTTTTTAAATGGTATAACTGTTGTTTTTATTTGATAAAATATTCAGGAATTACTGAAGGAGGGGAAACTTACAATTCCGATTAATTTCAAATTAATTAAGAATCAAATTAATTTTTTTATAAAATCCTTTGTTAATGAATACCTGAAGGATGCAGGAAATAACAAAGTGTCGAATTTGTTTTTAAGTCCAACGGCTTGACCGGCAGAGAGTTTTGTAAAAAAAATTTGTATTTTGCGACATGTAATTTATAAAAAGTTTTTAACTCAATTAAAAACTCCAAATAGGTCATTTTAAATATTATTCCTGTAACTTACCCATCACTATTTATATCCATAGCAGCCAATGAGTAACCATACGATGACGCAAACTGTTCTCCATCTAAAACCAATTCAGTGGAAAACGTCGATTCCATTTTATTCTTTCGGTAAAAGACAACCTGACCGGTTCCGTTACCTCTGGGAGCTCCTCCAACAAAACTGGTTTCATTTCCGAAAAATTTTCCAGTAGTTACAGACATTCCTGAAAGATTTTATTTTAGATCAAATACAAAATAAAGGGAATGCAGATAATTTTTATACATCAATAATATTCATAAAACAACTATAAAAACATATAGCAAAATGATGAAGACTAGTTGAATGGTAAAACTTTTTACAGTGTAATAATTACCGTATTTTCTGGTCTATAATACGCAGCGGCGTATAATCCGCACACCTTTATTTTCAAGAGGAAAAATTGCAAAGTCAACGTATAATCCGCAACGCCGTATAATCCGCACTAGTTAAGCAACAGTGCAAGAACGCTCCCCCCCAAGATTAATGAAGCATTAATCCGATATTTTCAGATATTACATATGCACATAAAAGAAAATAATTATCAAATACTACAAATATAAATAAAAAATATTCGGTAATCAGTTTTCAGTTTTACGTAGTCTAAAAAATTTTTCTCTTTTTCTTGCCAGTCATCTGGCAATTTTTGACCAATAGTCGTGCGACTTCTAATTCGCAAATTTTTTCGTTGCGTAAAACGATGGCACCAAGAAGGTCCTGCAGAGAAA
Organism: Argiope trifasciata; assembly: GCA_026543055.1. Classification (NCBI taxonomy): domain Eukaryota; kingdom Metazoa; phylum Arthropoda; class Arachnida; order Araneae; family Araneidae; genus Argiope; species Argiope trifasciata. The sequence continues at coordinate 10,253 of JAPMOQ010003938.1, forward strand.
TTATTTAGTATATGCATTTCATTGGCCAGAACTTTGGCTTTCAGCCGAATTTTTGTAGTTGATATTGGTATACCGGCATCTCTTTGTCCCAGTATCCAATTGTGCAAATTGTCTTCCAGTGTCGGCCTGTGAGGAAGTCCATATCTGTTGGCTCTTCGTTTCTTTAGACTTTGCAATAAATTATTTTTGTTTTTCCTCCACAATCTTGCATTCGATTCATCGACGCAAAACATTCTTCCCGCTTCTCGATTTCCAACTTCTTCAGCTTTTGAAATAACGTTGAGTTTGAATTCTGCCGTGTAACTAACACGCTGTCGTTTTGAAGCCATTTTTTTTTTTTCGCCCTCGGTTACAAATATTTCACACAAAAAAATCCCTATGCCGATTACGCTTGTTGCAAGAAAATAGGCGGGAAATATGTACGCCAAATCTACCAATACCGAGGATTCACACCTGGACGTCATGTGTCTCATTGCGTATTTTTGTGATCGAACGCCATCTGTTATTCTTCAGAAGAACTATCTTTTGCCGCTCAAATATTAAAATTCGGTAGATAATACGCACCGGAAGATAATCCGCAGACATGAAATCAGGATTTTTTTATGCACATAATCCGCGGATTATAGGCCAGAAAATACGGTAAATAAATTTCATATTTAGTCAAATTTAGAATTATTTTCGATCACATATATCTGAATTAGAGATGATCTGCTGTCAATTTACAACTACCGTGGAAAAACACTTTAAGACTTCTCCATTTCAAAGGTTCATGAATAATATTTGGATAATTAGTCCACAAACGCAAAATTATTTACATGTTATAAATTAATTATCGGCATAAGACATAGGTGCCAATATATTTCGTAGCTTTTCAGAGGTGGGATGCACGAGGTACTTCTTATTCCTGTATGTCAAGCCACCAATGTCATCCCGACATTAAACAAATCGGCGTCATGGCAAAGAGGTAGAGTGCCTTCCCCGTGATCTGGGCGTCCTAATTCAGGCGTGGTTGTTCTTCACCTATGTTGTATCTGCGAGATGTGTGAATATTCCACTTCCTATAAAAATGGGTTCTGCAAACGAATGTGACGCATGAAGTAGCTTATTCTTGGCCTTAGACTTATTCTTGACCTTAGTTGGCACTACTGAAACAAGAAACGCTCTCACGGCTTAAAACTGTTGACTTCGTTAGCGGGCTTGTGTATGACGTGCCAAAAGAAATAACAACAATCACATTTAAATAGAAGCAAAAAAAAAAAAAAAAATTAATAAAAGCAAAAAAAAAAAAAAAAAAAAAAAAAAAAATGTAACGTTATGAATTCATGATGATATTCATTTAAGTATTGCCTA
>JAPMOQ010003966.1:0-14695 GCA_026543055.1 Argiope trifasciata
TACGAGGTAAAAAGAACCCGACGGATTAATATAGGAAATCCGTAACAATATATACCTGGCAAGGTTTGAACCAATTGATCAAAAGATTAACGCCTGGAATTCAAAAAGCTTGCAAACGCGATAGCTCGAAAATTCAATGACTGAATTATATAAAATTTTGTATTAATACATTTATTGCAATTTCAATGGTTTAAATCGATTGGGTAAAAAAAAATGTCCAAAACTCAAATTCACATTCATTAGAGATTATGCAAAACTGTTTTGTGTAGAGCAGTTCCACTGATTTTTCTCATCTTTTAAGTAAATAAATTTGTAATGATATGAGAAATCTTCATGGAACGGGATTTCGTTCTTTGATTTTTAAGTCTCAATATCTGATCTACTAGCAAATATTTTTAAAAACAAAGAGAGAAAAAACTTACAGAAAATTTTTATTAAGAACATTTTTGTTTGGTAACTAAATATTAGCTCAATAAACTGTTACTGTTCAAGATATAAGAAAGAGAAAAAAATTAGAAATATTATGGTGGTATTTTCAATTATTAAAAGAAGAAATATAAACGCGATTATTATAATTGTTGTATGCGGTTATTATCAAATCTAAACTAGGCATTTAAGTTCCCTTCCACATCTTCTAATGTGTTTGTGATTTGACGAGGCATTCAGATATGTCATGACATGGAATTCTAACTAAAATTCGATTAATCTGCATAGCTATCGAATAGAGAGAAGTGTTCCATATGATTAAAATTTGAGGAGGATATTGCATTCTCGTTCAAATGCTTTACGTTAACTACCAAATGTCAGTAAAATCCTCATATTGTAGCAGCAGTAATAAGTTTTATAAATCATAATAGGTAGAGAAGAAAAAAAAATGAATTCTGAGATTGAAATTTCTTGTATGATAAAGCAGATTTAATCACACATTGTAGAAATCCGTTGGGAAGAGTCAGTACCACAGATCAGAGCTATAACTCCTCTCGACACCAAATCAGTTTGATCAGACACCCTGAAATGTTTTAACCAGATTTCTAGTTTGAAACCAAATATTTTACATAACAATGGAATGTAGCAAGTTCATGTCATTTATGTTAAAGACTCCAGTCTTATATTCCATTAACATTTGAATATTTAAAGTAAATTACTAAACATTCCTTACAAACCACAATAGCATAAAAAATTATGAAATATTAATGTTATTATTGTTCAGAGCTGGGGTTTTATTTGAAACTCCTTCTGAGCTCGTAAAAATGAAGGAAATTAGAAAAAAAACATATATTTCATTAATATTTCCTGTATCTTAATTCCATTTGAATTAAATCAAATGATTATGGAATTTTTCTGAAAGTAACATTCCTTTGACAAATCACATATTAACTAATGAGAAAGGAAAGGAAAATGAAAAAATTTGATGGCGTATCAATTTCATTAGTTCAAAGACTTTTGCATTTATATTAAGTATTTGATTTTCATAATTGATCAGACCTATAAGGACAATCAAATGTTGCAATATAAGAATGTTGAGTCAATATATAAACAAAGAAAGGGGTTGAAAATGTAAATTTGTACAAAGGAAGCAGAACAAATTACCTGATATTCGTATTTTAAAAATAGAATTTGAAATGAATTTTCTTTATTACAAATCTTCTATACTTACAATATTTTGAACATCTTTATAATAGTTAATCTTAATAAAATATCTACTGTTTTAATGCATTACTATTCCAGATAGTACTGAACATGTATCTTATATTTTAAAAAGAGTAACTCATTTCGTATAAAAATAGTTTCAAGAAAGCACTTTTATTTATGTAACTAAGATAATATTTGTAGTTTCCATTAAACAAATTAAAGTTGATACCGTTTTGGAAAATTTCGAAAGTTTTCTAAAGATAATGTTAATGTGAAATCTACGAAATCTTACATATTAATTAAAGTATTCACATACTCTTTATGTTTGAAACAGATACTGAAATGACGGACATTCATAATAATTCATTGATAATTGTGTAAATATTTGTTTAACAATATAACCGAAAATAGTTTTTCAACCCTTAACAAAATCTTGACTAATGAATTAATTTTATGAATACAAACTGAAAAGATTTATTTCGTACACGTTGCTGAATTTCCACAAATTACAATTTTCCCGTCTGATTATAATTTATTTTAAAATGAACTTAAATAACAATGATGATATGAGAAAATGTCGCATATTTTCATATAAATGTAAATATAAAAACTTTAGTAACCATGCTGTCTCTGTTGCAAATTTAAAAGAACAGTTTGTAATACAATATTATATTTATATTACTTTTAAACATTGGAAAGCCACAAACTAGTTTTCAAAATAAAGTATTTAGTTCAAATATTTGAAACCTTAATCATATTTGCATTCTATAAGGACATCGATAGATTAATTTTGAATATTTGAGACGGATAATATGTAAAAAAAAAAAAATTCTATTTCTGAATTTAATTTCTAGAATAAACTGCGCTAATAAACTGCGATAGATATTAAGGCATTTTGAAAATGAATTCCTCAATAAATTTCAAGAATTCCGTAATATTTTTGTGGGAAGATATCCACATAAATTTTCTGTTTTTTTATCAAATAAATAGCATTTTGCAACATTATAAAAATACCATGCTAACCTATAATTTGAAGATATATTTTTCTATTATATTTTTTCTTCAAATTATAATTGTATATATATATATATATATATATATATATATATATTTAAAAATGGTGGTAACACATTAATTTTTAACTTCATTGATATTTTTTTTATCAAAATTACAAAACACTTTATTTTAAATAGATTTTAAGTAATAATAATAAGATTTCTTTATGATTTTTAATATTACAATTTAAAATTTACTCCGTAATTAATAACATAGCGTTGAGGGTAATGTGGAAACAGACTCTATAAATATAAGATAAAGGCCTATTATTTTTAAATAAGCAAATTTTCGATTAAGTAGTTATGAAAATCCCCGAAAATTAGAGTGAATTAAACAAAAGTCCCTCTAATTAACAACAAGATGGCAAATATTGAAAAATAAATATAACGACTTGTAATAGAAAATACACTAACAACAATGTTACTTTCACTGTTCTCTTTTCTTTTCATAGAAATGGACACTCTTCCCTTAAAAAATTCAGTTCAAGTTTGTTATTCTTCCATGCGCGTATTCTCTTCGTTTCGATATTTTTAATGTAACCATTTCTGAAGCGGCATTTTTAAGCAGGTGGTGTTGCGTCAGGGAATAACAAACTAAACTAACAAACGAATGTCAATCTACATATTAATAAAACGACAGGGATAGAAAAGTTAGCCTTGCAAGTTGGTATTACAAATACTGACACATCACAAATTATAACTGACAACTGCAACATGGAAATAGAATTATTTAAAGATACAATGATATCCAGATGCGAATGCAAACAGGCAGACGAACGAAACAGAAAAGACTATGACTAGACAAGGTTTCTGGACGAAACGATTATTTTATTATAGAACTATGCAACTGAAACATAGTTTAAAGTTATTATTTTAACATAATGCTCATTCTAATCTTGAATTATAGATAATTTCCTTATCATTTCAGATGGGCATATTTTACGTTGAAAAAAGATTTAAATTAAATTGAAAAAATATTAGGGGTTTCTGTTTCAGTCAATTAATAAATTACTTACTGAAAAAATTACTATATATACATATATATATATATATATATTTACTTTTCTGAAATCGATTAGTAAAATTCAATAAAAGATTTTAATACATTGGCAGTTTAAATAAAATAATTCTTTTAAGACTAAATTGGATTAAATTTTCAAATTTGAATTTACTTGAACTCCGATATCAACTTTTTTTTGCTCCCATAAATGTCTTCCTAACTGAAGCGAAATAAAAATAGTCAATATGATTAAATTATGCGACATATTTATATTGCAACTTTTTGAATGACATTTCATAGTTACTTGTTTGCACAAAACAGAGTAAATGCTTGACGAAAACAATATTTTCTATAAATATGGATTTTGCATTTTATATAAATATGGATTTTAAGATGGATCCCTTGTATTTATATTTTTCGATTGGTTATGAACTAACGTAGTAACTGTGTTGTTGTTCTAGATCAGGGATGGGGAAACTACGGCCCGCGGGCCAACTCCGGCCCGCCGGAAGGTTCTATCCGGCCCGCGGATAGACTTTTAATTTGCCGGTCAGAGGTAAATTAAAAGAAATATTCATATATTATATATCCATCTCCTTTTCTACTTTGTTTGATTATTATATTTTTTCTTCCTTTTTTTCAAAGAGCTGGTAATCTGTTTACATTCTCTATTTTTGTTCTGCAAAACATAAATCGAAGGAAATAGCAAACGCAGGCAGTTTTCAATCGGTAAAGTGTTAAAAGCGGAAGTTATTTGTTAGTTATAGCTGTAGATTGGCGCCAACAAGCGTTATCTTTTTCTTGTGAAGCAGACATATGGGAATTCAATATATTCAAGCAGAATTGGATAATTTTACCATGCCATTCAACGTAAATTGTGAAGCAGTGAGGTTAGATTTGCAGCTTGAATTAATTGAGCTGCAATCTAACAATCATCTCAAGCAATTGTTTCTAAATATGCCAAAGTTAGAGTTTTACAAATCATTATCAAAAGTAAGTTTCTCAAATTTAATATCTCATGCCCAGAAAATCAGTGCTATGTTTGCTTCATCTTATATATGTGAACAAGTGTTTTCAACTATGAACCTTAGAAAGAATTATTTCAGAAGTAGACTGACAGATGAGCATTTAGCCTCGTTCCTTAGAATCAGTACATCTCACTTCGAACCTCAACATAAGGAACTTTTAAAAATGAAATCGCAATTTCATTCATCTCATTAATATATTAAATTGTAATACTTGTATATTGTTTTTAAAATTTTAGAAAAATTCATCTTGGCCCGCCAAACTTTATTTTTTCGATTTTTGGCCCGCGATCGAAAAAGTTTGCCCATCCCTGTTCTAGATAATTAGCAATGAAGTAAGATAAGACTGCTAGAAAAAGACGTTTGAAGATAGAGTATATCAGAATATAAGTATTTCTCAAACGACACGTCACTTTGATGGTCAGTGCTCAAAATTATTCAAAAAAAATGTTTGTACCACGTGATACTTCTAATTTGTGTATAATGTCGCCACCTACAACCTGTTAGAAAATGCACCTATATGCCCGTCCTACTCAAGCAGAGTAGACTTTCTTTTATGTTCCTTGTAATTGTTTATCTTTCGTTATGAGTGTTATTAGTAATAAATTTATTTTTATAATTGATATGGATTAAGTGCATTCTTCTTGGATAGTTCACTATCGACCAATTTATTTCGTGCTGGCATACAGCCCGAATCAGACATACCTCCATAATAAAAACGGTAAAAAATTTAAGTAACAAGTTGTTCATACCTATTTATAGTGGGTACATATGTAAGTCGTTTTATTTCTGGAAATAATTTATTCATGCTGATAGTTGTTGTCTTTGAGTTCAAAATAATTTATAAAATACAACCTGAATTACTGTATTAATATTAGTATTTTATTATGAAAAAGAAAACTATCAAAAGAAAAAGAGAAAGAAAAGCAATTTAAAGGAAGTTAAAGGATGAAAAAACACTTTTCAACTGTAAAATTCTAAACAATTGAAACTATGAAAGCGTTTAATGCAAAATGTTTTCTTTTTAAAGCATGTTACTAGGCTCGTTCACCTAAGCTATTTATTTTTTTTACATATTTTAAGTACAATAAAATTACATTAATAACCTTATAAATAATATAATATGGAAGAAACACTGCGTAATTTAATTAGTGCCATAAAAAGAATTGTCTATAGTCTATTGTTTACAGTATATTAGAAATTTTGCTAACATTGCTATGCCAGGATAACGCTTCGAAGTTGGAGAGATAGATCATTTAGGTGGTGGTATCTGTCCTTCATTAGACGTAGTCAAGAGAGAAAGTTTTAAATAAATGAGTAGAGATCCAGCAAGCGCATTGAGCCTGAGTAGGCTTCAGCATACTGAAGCATGTGCGTTGAGTATGGAGATAAACACAAATCACATTCGACTTGAATGTTACTTAAAATTGAAATATGACCCAAGGTAGAGAATTAACATTTAAAAACAAGTACGCTTTTACTATAAAGCTCTACGGATAAGAATGGCATCACGCTCATTTTTTTTTTATCAAATCACAAATGTTCTAATCTTATCTTCTAATCTTATAAATAATCTAATCTTATTGAAATGTTAAAATTTTGTAATATTCGATTGTTGATAAAAAAAGAATTCACCATCAGTATGAAAAACTCCCATCACCTGAATTTCTTGACATATGGTAATTTCCCGTAGGAAAGAAATTGATTTCGTTCGAATTCGCATAAATATAATATTTGTGGTTCATCTTTATACAGCACAGAAATTCAGGGTACAGCAATTATACAGTAGGAAACATTGTACTCATATCATCGATGCACAAATTTGGGCTACTAATGAGGATGACAGACTATTAATGAGATTAGCAACATTTAATAAGATTACCAGAGCTCAGTGATTAATGCTGTAGAGCATGAGGAGTTCGACAGAATTCATTCATTAATTTCATACCAATTAATGTAAAACATTCACTGAAAGCAATGATAGTGTCAAATAGTTTTGTAATATTTAAGACTAAGTAAAACATAATTTATAAAATTTGTATTTTTCTTTCTCTTTAAACTCTTCACATTACATTTAATATTGAATACCCTTTATTTTAGTATCCATTCAACGGCAGTAAATTATTCAGAAACTTCTTAAATGTATAACATCATATTTTTAGAATAATTCCAAAACCAGTAATTAATCATTTGATTACAACAGGGCATATATATTCACTAAAAGTTTTAAATTACTTTGAAGCTCATTTATGTGCTTTAAAGTATTATATTCCAAATGTCATAAACGGATATATATTTACATTTCATAACTGGTGACATAGACTTGACTGACTGTTGTCCTGTTAATGTTTTTGATTACTAAAAATGATTGTTTTCTAGTTAGTTTTTGATATATGGTTGGTAGCTATTATATATTTTTCCATTAAGTATTAATTAAATGTAAATGCAAACATAACAACAAATGTGTTGTTTCGGTATGTATCTTTATGTCAAAGTTTTTTGTTCATGGGTCTTAGTTTCATTAAAAAGTGGCGAGGGGGGGGGGCGGGTTCCTAACAATAAATGTATCTTACTTCGAAAACTTTTGATTTTAGTGAATTAATTTTATAGTTTGAGAGGAACATCACTTTGTCCTAGAAAATGGAAGTGAAAACTGTTAAAAAACTACTTACACAAAGATTAAAAGTGTTTCAATCTTCCCACATAAAACAGAAATTCTCTATGATAAATATTATCAAAAAATAACATTTTTCATCCAATTATTCCTTAATCTTATCAGAAAATACTTTATATTTGAAACTTATGTTTTTTTTCTTATTTTGATGGAAAAAAATTAAATTATAAAAATATTCTTTAAATCTGGTGATTGCAAATGTTTTTATAATTGTTTTTCTAACTAACCGGTAACGATTTTTTCAGCATGAACTGGAAGAGATTATATAACCTTAGGTGGGATGAAAATCCCTAAATATAAAAAGAAAATGTATTTAGAATATGATGAAAGAAATATATAGGTCATATGTTTTGGTATTAATTTTTCAGCTTATGGCATATATCATATTTCAAAATGAGATACTTCCCATTACACAAAATTCAGTTTTTTTCCCGTCAATAAAAATATTTTTTCATGTTACTTGAATAAATAAAATGTTGTGGGAAGTTAAAATTTGAAATATTTACTTATACAGAACGGATAAATTGGGTAATTTATACCACTACAGAATACCGAACTGCAAATATCATTTAATTGTTATTATCTCTTTATTCTTATTTATACTTACTTACCTTATCATTACGTTTGATTCTTACTCATTTTATTTTTTACTGCAAAAATTTTAATTCAATTTATTAATATTATATTTTTTCTTATTTCGTACCTGGGGAAATTTTAAAAAATTAATGGAAAGCAAGTAAAAAAATGAAATGTACTATCATAAATTTCAAGTTATCATGCGAGAGCATTATTGTTTAGGTTATTCTTTGTCTTAATTAATTTAAATCCTTAATAATTTTAAACCGGTTTGAAATATTGATAATTCTTTTATTTGAAATTTTTCTAGCTAGCAAACAAAATTTTGGAGTTCGACTAATATTTAGACGAAAAAAACCTATTGTTTATCTAAATATTGACGTATTCTTAGTCTGATAATCTCGTGATGGCTTCAAACCAATTTAAACTATTTAATGATAAACTAATGAAATTAACTCAGAATCATTCAGAGAATGTATAATTTGGAAATCAAGCTATGACCTAAATTGACGATCAATGACGAAATGTGAAAAACTTATGCGTTATTTTTAATAACCCTATTTTAATTAGTTGAAATTATCCTTGAACCAAAAATCTTCATCGGTTAAACAAGCAATATTTAACTTGTTTGGTTTATTTTTAAAAAACCATTGCGCTTGTTAAGTAATAACACAGATTTCTAAGGGAAATACTAAAATATTAGACGATAGATAATTTAAAAGCTATGTAGTGAAAGTCGACTCCAAAATAAAAATACATTAGTTGAGATATATATTTCAAAAATTATACTGTGAAAGCCGACTCCAAAATAAAAAGAGATAAATCACCAATTTGTTTCTTCACATTTTGAGGCTTCAAAAACCTCAAACCAGAAAAAATCATGCTCACAAATGATAAAATAAACTTTTTCTGTACTTATTTATATTAATATTAAACTTTATTTTATAAATCACTTTATTTTTCTTTATTAAACAAATTTTAATTCAAATTATTATTAGAATTTCGTTTTCTTCTTATCTGTGAATTTTTGAAAATTTAGTGCAAAACAAAAATATAACTAAATATATAAATATATCAATTTCCTAAAAAAAATTAATCCTTCTACCATATATTTCCCTAAATTTGAAAGAAAAATTTTAACTAAACACTAGAAATATTTTTAAAATTATACTAAAATGTGAACTAATTTTTTAAAATTAAATTTCTGAGGAGAAAAAATAAGAATGAAAGAATTGTGATTATTTAACAAATATTTTGGTAAAAAAAGTCCTAAAAATTTTAAGAAACTATCTTTTAACAATGAAAGTGGCATTACTTTATAATATTTTAAATATAAAATTTTTATTTTTATTTTTATAGATTTTAAACGGAAGTTGTTATAATGATTTTGCAGTATGTTGAAAAATAGAAGGAAACATTTAAAATAATGTTGAACCTTCAATTTTAATTTCTTTTTTGATAGCAATGAAAAATAAATAATGCAATATATTTCTGAACCCTTTCAGATTATAAATATGGCGTTAAAAACATAAATACAGGATTGATGTGTTAATTGTCAGTGTTATAGATTGTCTTATATTAAACAATATGACCATGAATGAGTTCTTTAATTAATTTTTTAAAAAATTCAGTTAATAAAAGCAATGCATATTTTAATAGTATATTCGAACTTTTCTGGCAATGCAAAAATATTAAATTTAGATAATGCACTTGATTTTTATCTTCAATTTAATTCAAGCTATAGATTTAAAATAATAAAAGCTTATTCTTTCAGTTGTATCTTTATAATAAAGAATTATTTTATTTTGTTACTTTGCTTAATTTAGTTAAATAAAATCACTTAAAATATTTACATTTTACAAATATATATCAAATTCATCTTCACTCATATTTATAAACAATAAATCAGATTTTTTTGCTTTAATTCGACGTATTCAATTACCTAAAGAAATGTGCAGCATAATAATATATTATTCGACATTCATTTATATCTTTAACACATTTAAATTTTGCCCTTTTTTCTTGCAGTCAATTTTTGAGTCATACTATTCCATTAATTTCTGCATATTCTATTAATTATAACTCATAATAAATTTTTCTATTAATTTATTTATCTTCAAAAGTTGATAAATGATGTTTTCTACATATCGACATCGAATGGAGATAAGCATTGCCCTAGCCAAACGATGCATTGCACCCAAATTCGTTTTTCCGTCTTATTCAGAAATGAAAATAAATAAATGAACGAATATAATTCTTTAATGATATCAGAAGAGAGCTTGCATATTAAATTCCGCTTAACACGTCCATCTGTCAGAGGAGGGTAATCCATAAGCGTAACTCAAAGTCCCAGACATATGACAATAAAACCCAAAGAATATAGTGGTCCAATGACGCTATCTAAAAGATGACATGCATTTATTACGCTCTTGGTAAAATTTCGAAAATTGCGGTTCGTGTTCTAAATTCCTTCTTCCTTTATTTCCGAGTTATAATTTTCGGTTCTTGATACATCAGTTTGATTCTGTTGGTTTTATGCTTTGGCAACTATTTTCACGAAATTTGGGCTAAAAGCAAAAGTGCGTGAACGTTAATGTAAAAGTTTATTTGTATTTTATTTAAGATGATGCTTCATTTTACAAATTAGTTATAATTAAAGTTCCACTTTGCAACGGTTATAAAGGGAAAACTACTGAGCCAAATGTTGTCAAATTTGATAATAGTTCAAAAAATGATAATTCAATTTCCCCCAAGAAGAAAATTTAAAATATCCCCACCTGGGGGAAGTATTGGCGTTGCATGCAATATTGTTGAGAAAAATAATACATGATGGAAAACATCGTTTTAAAATGTGTTTAATAGTTTCTGAAACATGTAATAATTTGTGTTCAATGTAGTCTCTACCATTTACTAAAAGCAAGTTCAATTGCATTACTGCATTCTCAGCAGTAGTCTTAACACATCAGGGGAATGCTACGCGCACGTCAGTGTATTCCATCTTTTATTTCCGCCAAATTGGTCCCCTGTATAGCGCTTTTTGAGATACACACATTGAACGTGTTTTGCAAACACTTTTCAGAAACGATTAAAGACATTTTAAGATATGTTTTATTTTGCATACAGAGTCATTTCCCCTCTGGTTATAATTTTTTGAACTTTTTTTTGCTAGAAAAGAAATTTTCATATCCTCCTTTTAACCTTCAAAAAGTTTGATAATATTTGGTCCAGTATTTTAACTTATATGATTATCGCAAATTGCAACTTTAATTGTAACCACCCTGTATATTGATAATAAATAATGTTTTCTGCTGTTATTTTTATCGGGACATATAAGCACAGTTACAATATTTTAATAAAATAACAAGGAAATATATATTCTCAAAAATATCATCATTAAGTATTTTGATTTGAAGATGACAAATATGAATCCGAAAAAGGCAGCCTTTTATTTCACAATTTTATTTACTTTAATATTTCCTTATTAATTGCTCATTAATATTAAATTCTCAATTTTTTCGCCTTCTAGAGTGGAATTAGACAAACCCAACTATCAAACTTTTCTCCATCCTCTCGTTTCCGAAAAAATGTGTTTTCCTCCGCATTACAACAAACAAAAATAAAAACAAACAAGTTAACATTTGCAAAACGTTTAAAACTTTTAAAAGAAAGTTTGAAGCGCATTACGGTCACCCTGCAAAAATTTTAATTGAACACTAGGTCGACGAAATGGTTAAACATTTTAGCAAGCAAATACTCCTGAAATATAATGAGCTTAAAGAATAGTTTTTAATTAGATTAAAAAACAAAATTAGATCCAAAAACAAAACTGAAATGTTGCCATGTAACATAATATATTTTAATTCACTTGTTTTACATTTAACTATCTTAATATGGAAATTTTATTAAAAAAATTATTTATTAAAAATTTTTAGAAATGGAAAAAATATTTTTTCCATTTTCTAAACTTTAAACAATTAGATGAGACCAGATTATTTCCTTATAAAATCCTAGGAACCATTTAAAATCAACAATATTAAATGTATTTTTTTTTCAAAATTCTTCTCAAAACTTTTATTAAAAATCTGAGAGTATATAATTATTATTGTATGTGTAATTATTTTATACTAGCCGCCTTTGGCGACCAGCTGGTTCGCCATGAGTAATGCGTTCTAAAATTTTCTATTAAATCACTAATTAATTAGCCTAGAAGTAAGTCCGGGAATTGATTGGCCTGAAAGCAATATTTTCTTTAAGATGATGGACGAAAAGTTCTAAAAGAACACCTTTTCCTAATTGTATTCTTTAATTTTATAAATCAATCAGTTTTAACTATCGGTTATGCTTCCAAAATATTAAAAAATTTTTTTTTCGATGATGTTGCCAAAATATGAAATATGTTTTTTTTTTCAAAGAAAGCGAGAAAGGGAAAAAAGTATTAAATTAATGATACAGATATTGCAAACGATTACATAAATATGCCATTAAGTCCGGATTTCAATGCATATCCTGTCTAAATTCAATCAGGTTTACTGTAAATAAAGATAATTTATGGAATTAATGATACAGATATTGCAAACGATCTTAGAATCCTTTGCTTTGCATTTATTGTTTAAAGAAAATATCACATTTTATATTTCTTTTATTTTATCCTGTCACGTGCTGAAAGTTGCGTTTCTGTAGATTTATTTTGCGATGATAATTTTTTTTTATTTGAACTTCCTGCATTCTTTTATGTTATCCAATCACGTGATAAAAACATGGTAAAAATATTTCTTTAAAAATTCGTTAAAAATAGAAGCTTACGATATAAATTAAAAAAACTGACACTGTTAGAAAGCTAATTTTTTTATCTTAAATTTGATGCAAAATTCATGTTTGTGCAATAATATTTTCGGAAGTTATAACGGAAAAACGTCGAAATTTCGCTTAAATTTTAATTAATTCAAATTCTAATTAAAAATTCGAAAAAAGGGCTCCGAGGTGCACATTCCGGACCTCCAAGGTATGCATGTACCAAATTTGGTAGCTGTAGGTCCAACAGTCTGGTCTGTAGAGCGCCAACACACACACACACACACACATTGAGCTTTATTATAAGTATAGATTATCAATAATTGAGTTATTGAAACCAAGAAAAAGACTTTAAAATAAGCTAATTATTTATTATCTCTAGGATAAAATTTTCCTAAGACAATCGGATCAAAATAAAATATCACGCTTCTGAAATAAAAGCTTATTTAATTTACACCATGTTTAACTGCCAAATATAATGTAAATAACAATGTTATGCATAGCAAGCAAAACAAAATATGTAAATCAATGAACCTCAAAACTATTTTATTTTAAATTCAAATTTATAATAGTTACAGTTTTCAATTATAAACACATCCTAATATATATGTTTTAAAGTTAATTTCGATTACGAATAAATTTTGAAATTTTAAAAAAATATATATCATTTACATTAAAAATGAATGAATTTACTAATTTATGCAAAATGGACAATATTGTTTTTATTACTAATTATAGTATTCTTTTTCCTTAAAAAAATTCAGAATTATATTTTCGTAAATATTTTATAGCTTACGTATTATTTTAGTCTGACATATATACGAATATCCATTAGTTTTAATTATCTTAAATATTTTTAGAATATTCAATGATTTATTACATCAAATATAAATTTTTCTGCCATTTTATGCAAAATTATTTCAGTGAAATCTATGAATTTCAATTCATTCTAGTTGGTATCTTCATGATAGAAAAATTTCATTGCTTCATCTTCCTATGTATGACAATAAATTTCCCGGTATCAATTCCTTCATGTCACCTTGAGCAAATGCTGCATTGGAAAAAGATTCGAAAAATTTCTGAAGAAAATCAATATGACTACATTCCGGGAACATTCTGCATTGATATTGCAACGATGGACCTATTTTTTACGGGGAAGAAAAAAAATATATACAACCGCATTCTGGCTTTATTATTTCCCTAAGAGCAAAAAAAAAAGACCTTTTCCTGGGTCTCGCAGATACATTGAATTCTTTATCGAATTCTTTAACGTAGCTAATGTAAGTAAGAGAATTGCTTTTCAAATCTAAATGATCTGAGAAATTTTTAGTCTTTGCCATTAACTGCATTATTTAGCTACATAAAACTAACTGATTTTGCCATTTTTTTTTTCCTTTCTTGCAATTCAATGTGTTTCATGGAATATATTTGAGCTTTATTATAATATCGCTTTTGTGAGACCATTTTTATTAAATAAATCTATTTCATATGAGATTAATAATCTCCCCTTTTAATACTAAAGATAGAACAGGTTTGTTTCGAAGTCGGGTAGTAAGCAAACCGTATGAAGAATTTATTTTAGAAATGTTATAAATTGTAGTATGTATTTGTAGTTGATTTCCGTTAACGCAAATGAATATAAAACCTCAAAATTTTTAAGATTTTTGGCATTGTTAATGTAACAATTGACTCTATTAAGCACTTTTTACAATTAACTTATAGCTATAAAATTTGTTATGCATGTGTATTAAAATGTGAACAGATTGATTTCCTTTAAAAAACCTTTTTGAAACAATATTTGGGGAAAAAAATTAAAGATGAATATTTTTTTTATTTGAAATTTATTTAAAATAAAATAGTGTAAGATTGGATAATTCCAATTAAATGTTAATTTTTTAGAAATATTTTTATGCATGTTTACTGGATTTTCATACATTTTTTT